>JAVYIG010004120.1:90000-171492 GCA_035222895.1 Strongylocentrotus droebachiensis | reverse complement strand
TTTTAGAAATATTGCAGAACATAAGTGAAACATTGACAATAATAAATGGGATAGAGGGGAGATATTAGTAACATGAATGAATCACATTGATGAACCTTGGAAAGGGTAGGCATCAAGGAGACACAAATGAAGACAACTGTGCTATTTATCAAAGCCGTACATCATCATCGAGCTCTGTAATGGACAGCAAGAGACAGGGAAGATAAGGTTTCAACTCCTCTGCCGATGCGTATCTACCTAATTTGATGAAATTGTTTCATTTGGAAGGGGGACACGTACGCCGTTGTCGATCGGGTGGAGTCCGGGACTCAGAGCTGTTGATGCGATGCCATCCAGTGGAAGTTACTGAGATGGAGGGTGATAATGTGCTGAGGGTTTCAGTGTTAGGTCTTTGTTCTGGTGGAATGTTGTGGATTGACAGATAGTAAGACAGGACATCCCTGGAGAATATGAGAGAAAGAGAGAGATATGATGAGAGGAAAGAAGAGAGAGAGAGAAGAGGAGAGGAAAGAAGAGAAGAGTAGAGAGACAGAGAGAGTAGGAAGGACAAAGAGAGACGAAAAGAGAGAAAGGAAGACAGACAAACAGCCAGTAAGGATAGAGTGGAGAGGGAGAGAGAAAAAGAGGGAGAGAGAGAGAGAGAGAGAGAGAGAGAGATGGAGAGTTACAAGAGAAAAAAACCAGAGATGAAAAGAGTACAAAAGGAGGAACAGTGGAGAGATTAAGATAGACGGTGAGACAGAACAAAAGAGAAAAAGAGAAAGAGAGAGAGGGAGGGGAAGAGAGAGAGAGAGAGAGAAAAAGAGAGAGAGAGAGAGAGAGAGAGAGAGGGACAGAGAAAGAGTGGATTGGAGAATTGATTGGCAAAAGGTAGTCCAGGAGACAAACATAAGAAATTAGACAGAAGGGAAATGAAGATTCAAGATGCAGAAGATGTGATTAATGTGACTAAAATGAATTAAAAGAATTAGGAAAATTGAACAAAATATGCTGAGATGATTTCAAAAGATTTATACATTTAAATTATAGAAATTAGGGTTATAAGAGAGGCATATAGGAGATTCAAAGTATAGAGATCTCACTGAAATAATTTTTGTTAAAGTAACTGTATGATAATTATTTTAATTATTTGACTTTGACACAAAGGAATGTTTTTACAGAAATTGTCTTTGAGGTAGATCATCATCATTTACATCATCATCATCATCATCCTCATCATCACCATCCTAAACATCATCATTTACATCATCATCATCATCATCATTATTATTATCATCACCATCCCCTTCCTCCTCTACCTCCCCCTCCCCTCTTCACCCTACCCTCTTCACCCTCCACTCTTCCCCCTTCCCTCTTCCCCCTCCCCTCCTCCTCTTCCTCATCATGATCCATAATGCTTTGATTACACTATTATTATTATGCATATAATGTATTTCACATTTTACATTGTCTAACATTAGCCCATTATTTCAACAGATTTGCAGTCAAATTATCAAAGATATGCAATGTATATGAGAATTCTTATTTTTCAATCTATAAGATATCATCTGAAATCGGTACGTCAGCAAACAACAAATGCAATCAATAGTACAGGAAACAAATGCTTTACCAGACACAGTTGATGTATGTTGCAATTTTTTGAAATTTATTCAAAATAATATCACATGTTTGGTGAATCGACATCAATAAGTTACAAACAATTTCATATTCATTTGAATTCATCTTTTTTTGTTGAATAATATATATAGTGGCAATTTGTGAAGAACGATAATAACATCAGCTGAATATAAAAAAGTCTATTTTATATTTTGTATGCAAAGAGGCAGAAGAGTTAAAGGGAAGTCCACCCTGATATTAAGTTGATTTTAAAAGAAGCAGAAAAATGAGAGCAAATGGTCAGTGAAAAGTGTGAGCAAAATCTGATAAAACTTAAGAAAGTTCTAAATATTTGAAGTTGCGATCAGACAAACACATATCGGCAACTCTGTGACGTATCTTGCTCTGTCTATTTTCCCTAAAGAATTTGGAGAGGACCTTGCAAGATACTTTACAGTGTTGCCAATTCATGTTTCACTGATGACAACTTAAAAAATTCATAACCTTCCTACTTTTAATTGGACATTGCTCAAAATTCACTAATTTGTTTATCTTTTTCTCTTTTTTAAATTTTTAATACGAGCTGATTATCAAGATGGACTTCCCCTTTAAGTCTGTGTAAAATGGTATGGGGGTGGATACCCTTCCGTCTATCTGCAGACAATTAGCAAGTTTACAAATACAGTAGATTTAAAGACAACTATCAAAATCATAAATGACTATACACTGTGTCATAAAATAAAAAAGTATGCTTGATTAAAGTGACTGCATCAAGTCATGGAGTGGGGAAGTGCATTTGAAAAAATTAGGGGAGAGAGAGGGAGTGAGAGAGAACATAACTTTTGGAGGAGAGAGAGGGAGAGCGAGAGAGAGAGAGAGAGAGAGAGAGCATAACTTTTTGGAGGGAGAGATAGAGAGAAGAGAAGAGAAGAGAAGAGGAAGAGATGGACAGAAAGAGCAGACAGAGGAAGGGGAAGGAGGGAGAGAGAAAAAAGGGGATTCATTCATATAGCTAAGTAATATGAGCAAGTGCAAGGGGTTTTATCTGACAAATAACTCCTTATGTGATTCAAAGGCCACATTATGAAATAAGAACTTATATATAAGAAACAGATTCTCTTCAAGTTGCAGGTCATATTGATGAACTGTAGCAAATGTATTAACAGTAATCACAGTCATAATTTCAAGATTAAAAAATATACTTCTGAACGGCAGTGAACCTCGTTAGAAGACTTAGAAATGTTTTTACAATGCGAAAAGTTACATCATATCTTCAGAATGCAGGAAAAAGTTTGCAGATACTTTTAAAATAGAACCGAATACGATAACCATCCGCAAGGCCCACCAAATCACGGACCCGTCATTATTTGTGATAACTTTTCCTTCACTTTTCTACTCTCACCACACCAAAGTACAAGATGAAGATACATAATGGAGAGACATAGCGTGTGTCGAGATTCAGGGTATTGCTTGAGAGAAAAAAAAAGAGGGAAAAAAGCAGTATTGAATTTCATTCTGAAGTTTGGTGGTGATCTTTTAGACAGCTGTGCGATCGCGTACGGCATGTGGCAGAGTCGCAGCGCAGCCCCCTGGTAAACTCATCTCAGCTCAGTTACGCTCTCTCGTTTAATCAAAATCTTAGCCGAGCTTAATGGGAACACCAGCTTCAAGAAAGCATGACTGAATCATATTAAATAACTGCCAATTTGGGGGAAATCATTTTCGTTACGCGACCCCTTAAAGAGACCCCTTAAAGAGACAAGGTGGAAAGAAAGTAGCAATAAAAAAAAACGATATAGATTTTATAATTTGTGGATTCTGAATGTAGGAGCCAGTTTCTCAATATTTTGCCATTATTTTTGTAAAAGGTAAATCCCTTTCATACAAAAAAAATCATAATAGAAATAGACCAGTTTTTTGTTGTAAAACAACTAAAAACAAATAATTAAATTTGCAATTTCATATCATTGATATAGTGAATCTTCATGTTAATAAAGTGCCATTTAACAATGCAATTGTTTGACATAATGTATTTCCATTTGCATGTATCATTCCATTTTGCAATACCATTCAAGTTATTTTTTCAACGTGCAGATCTACATTTCGATTGCTGATCCTGTAATTTACCATTTTTTCACAATATATCACATTCATTGCAAATATATACAATTGCATCAATACTTTTATATCTGTTTTGTAAACAAAAAATGTACACCTGAATATAATTCCTTTTTAAAATTAGCGCCACCCTCAAGACTTCACTCAATCCCGCTGACGTTGTGAATCTGCCAAAACATGCGGTTGTCAGGTATTGCGCCTGCCTTTTTGGCACAGCGCCTTTAATATGTGATGAGCAAAATTAATTTTTCATGACAAAAAATGCAGATGTTGACATAATCTAATAAATTAAGCAGAAGCTTTGACATATATTGCACTCAATGACAACAACAAGGCATTTGATGCTCCCTTCGTAAGTCTTCAACAATCATAATTGTCCACTGCCCGAGCCTGGCTTCCCCATTAAATAATTATTTTATTACAGTGGATAGGAAATAAGTTGTAAAATTCAATGGACTAATTGCCTATAAATTGAATTAGAAAAAGATATGTGTGATGGGTTTATTACTGCCATAAATTGCATGACCATATTGTAATCTTCAGAGTGATGTTAAAGCTGTATATGTTTTGATGGGAAATATGTTACAAAATATAATATAATGGTAACAAGAGTTTTTTATGGTGCAAATGATAATTCCTAAGAGAAAGAAAGAGAAAAATGACAGATGACAAAAAATGTATTGATTGTTTTGAAAATTTGAAGTTGGAAACAGTTTATTTGTGTATAGGATATATATTTGTTTTTAATTATGGGAAAAGAAATGAAAAAATGGAGGAAGAAGAAGGGCATTAAATATGTTAAGGGAAATGTGTAAAGGCCCTTTTAGCTCTCAACAAATTCTTTCAAAATATCCTGCTATTTGTGTGACTATGAACAAGGGCATAATAAATGTAGATAACTTGGACATATAATAATCTATCATTCTGATAGTATGAGATAATTATATATCAACTACTTGGTATGATTAGATGCGATCCGTGCTACATTTTATGGAATGTTGTAACATGATTTTATCCTGGACTTCACTTGTACATATTAAAGAGGCACATAATGATCAATCCTAATCATATCATTTACAACTTATCCTGCCCATCTCTAAGGCTGAATTACTGACAAAACAAGAGTTGGTATTTAACATTAACAAACTTGCAAAATTCTGCTTAGGTATACTTGTGAACTTAATACTAAAATTTGACAATTTCCAATTAAATTAGAGAACACATAAATTGAGCCTGCTCATTGATCAACAAGAAGGTAGCAAATTGCAACGCTTTCTTTCACATAAATTAATTAATACACAACATATTTCAAATGTAAAACAAAATCACATGTACAAAAATTGATCCGTCTGCATTTCATCAAAAATAAGTGTTTGGATAGTATATTTACTTATGTACATAACATATTTTATATAAATGCTAAATCATTTTATACGTTTCTGCTTATTATAATGCAAGTGGTAGTTGAATAATGCTGGTATTCGGCTCATTTTCTCATTTAGTTTGTTTGATGCAGCTATGTTAGGCTTCACGATATGACAATAAGGTATATCATAGCATAACTGAAGAGACATTACGCTGGTCCTCTTGCATGTTGATGAAAAACAGCTAACAAAGATTAATTTTCATCAGATTTCCTCATGTTTTTTTCATTGTATACCAAATATTTTATTGCCGTGATATACTTGCGCATCTCAAAAATTCATAGTTTTATTACTCTAGTCTGTCATCATTTTAGGCAAATTTCTTTTCAGGTTTTTCTTTTACATTACAGGTGATTTCTTGGAACTTAAAAATACAGTGTATATGCACTTGTATGAACAATGCAATTTACCATTTTTCAGTTAAAATTTGTTTCTTCACAATTGGTAATTTCTCTTCCATTTCATCTCATGGTGAACTATTCTGTTGCAATGCTAATGTGCATATCCGCACCCGCTTTGTAAAAATAAGAAGCAAAACAAAGCTTGCTTTTAGTCCGCAATGAAGATGGTGACACTGCATACTCTCCGAGTCTGACTGGTGTTTTTATTAGAGCAGTTACGGTGTTAGAATCCGCATTCTGTTTATGCATCATTCAACAGAGAGGCATTAGACGGGACTGCAACACTTTAGCACAGCATTGTACATCCATATGAACCTGTTTGTACTTCAAACATATGACCATCAGTTGAAGAAGCTTAAGATGAATTATAGTCTCTGATTTATCAACGGGGCTTTCAAAAGGAATTTCCCGTATAGAGTTTGTGATGTCATTGAATTACACTATTTGGGGTCGGAGCCTAGTCGTATTCTTATGTGAGATATTTGGATCTATAGCTTGTAAAAAGTCTTCATTTTGCCCCAAGGCTATATTTGCATGGTGTATGTGCCATCGTCCCAATCTTGTCCTATTTCTTGGTAAGGAGGGTCCTCCTCTTCGACATGGGGCACTTGTACACTTACGTTCCTTTGCCACACTGGGCGATGAGTCCTCTGCCACGTGTTGAGCTCTCTTAAATGATCCTTAGGCTCAAAATATATACTTGTTTGGTCCCAAATGGGCCTTTCGTTAGGACCGTAGTTAGGCCCAAAGGTGGATCCATAGACGCTGTTGTCGTAGGAGCCCTTGTGCTGGACAGGGAAGCACCTGCAGAGATAGCCGAGGGTTATAACAAGCACTATGAGAATTAACAGACCGATGATTCCAATGATGATTGCAAGGATCTCAGGGCTCAAGGGCACTGTCTCTGAGGCGGAGCTGCCAACGTCTGGCTTGTATGGAGGAATATCTGTGGAGGTCTTTGGTCGAATGGTGACAACGGTGGAATCGTTGCTCTTTGGCGTTGTGGTTTCTATAATAACAGGTTGAACGATCATCAACAAACTGGAAGAGAGACTCCCGATGGCATTACTTACATTGCACGTGATAAGTGTGCCATTGTCGATATCCCTCGGATTAATCATCATTTGCGTTTTGTCTTGAGAAAACTTGACGCGCTCTGCAGGAATTTCAGGTGATCTCTTCCAAAAGTAATGACTGGGTTCTGGATTCGCGTCAGCAATACATTGGAATACAAACTCCTCGTCTGCATGGACAGCTTCATTTATTTTATCGAGGCTGACTCGTGGTTTATACAAGATGTTCAGACCATCAAGAACACAATGCTCTGCATACGTATCATCCGCCTCGCTACTTGCGTGGCACTCGAATGTGGCTCCATTCAAACTTGCATCCGCTTGAAACCTATGTCGCAGGGTACGGTATCCAGTCGTAACAGTGTCGTCGATTTCAACTTGCGATATAAGAATTCCATTACGCGTCCATTTAAGAGTGACCGGTGGGTTAGCTCGCTCGGACTTGCACAAGATTGTAACAAACTCACCTTCCGTGTAGTTCAGCTTCGTCAGGGGCTCACAGAGTGGAAATCTTTTTCTGTCAGGAAGATGGTATATTTCCAGACGGGCGCTACGGGACCTTAACACCTCTACGGCGACCCCGGCAGCAGAGATACTTTGGACCGCGCACAAGTAGCTGTGATCGTCTGATTTGGATACGGAGCGTATGTGCAGGTTGTATTGGCCAGAGTTGGTATTGACCATGATGGAGTATCGTGTGGCGTTGAGCTGGTGACCGACTATCGCCGTACCGTTTGCTGAGGAGGATTCCACCTCGGTACCAGAGCACTACGTGGCGTGCATTTAGGTTGCTGATGCTACAGTCCATGGTGGCAGCTCGTCCTTCCAGCACCGCAACAGGCCTTGGCTGCACCGTGAATTGAGCTGTTTGGCACAGAGCTCCTAATGCAAGGTGTAACATTATCAATGCCTTGCTCACAAGCAAGACATTCAAGTTATTGCAGCTCATCGCTGCCATTTCTGCTTCAGTTTATATAATCCAGGTAAATAGTCGGCAAGATTACTAATATGCTTAAAGATATTCTCTCACCTTTGCATATTTAAGAAAGTTATCACTAAATTGAACAGAAAAAGGAGTGTTAGTGATGTCTCAATTTTTGAAGTCAACAAATAAATTCCATGAAGCAGGCTTATCACATGTTGTTCAATTCCAATTTGTAACCCACTTCAGTGTTCCATGTAAATTGTGAATAGATTAACATTCAGAGTTATCTCCAATAAACATTGATTCCTTGTTGTTAGTAGACCAACAACACTCAAAATCCTTTAGACATCCACTTTCCTAGATATTGTTTGTAACAAGTATCCTTCGTTAAACAAAACTTCGCAACGATCCGATGTGCCGTGTAGAATAAGGAAGTGTTGAGAAGAGGTCAAGCAACAAAATTCCAGGGAAGATGGAGAAAAATTAATTCACAGAAACTGGCATATGAAGAAGAAATTGTTTTGTCAATCCTCACTTATTAACCAAAGTATTGAGTTCCTTCACGGCATATGCCGGATGATTACGGTTATCTGAAACGCTGCGAGAAAGAGAAAAAAACAAAGCGAAAGTATGTGATATTAGTCATCCAGTCTCAAACATAATTAGCTGATAAACAACGACAACAGTCTAGCGATGAAATGTTATTTACAAAAAGAGGTTGGCAGTCTAACAACATATATTGCAGGTTTGGTAGCTAACTGCAAGTCTTTGATCGAACAGTGCTAGCGAAGGCAACTAACCCTACATCCAGTTTTTCCAAGCAGGACTGTACCGACATCAAAAGATAATACATAGAATCTTCCCTGCCTCATGCATATGCATGATTCATATTCCCTTTACAATGACTCAGAGCCAATCACAATCGCTCTAGTTTGTTGTAGACATTGTGGAGCTTTCTATGAGTAATTTCATTTGCACCCTGCTTTGTGAATCATGCATATTCATGACTAATTGCTAAAGTGCCTTAGCCAATTAGAGCAGAGATGATGCAGAGCACAGCTGTGCGATGTGTACTCACTGTTGTGTTCATCAAGAAAAGACCCCTCACACACTCTTGCTCTGTAAGCCCCGCCCACCCACACTTCAGGCACACTTCAAGCTTTAGGACACGCCTCCCGCACACTTTGGATGCTAAGCCACACCTCCGGCACACTTTTGAGGGATGTGTGTGTGCTGTAGTTCTGTAGATATTTCAATCATGTTTTAGCTTCAGATAATGGATAGTATAGAGATAGTCCATGCTATTTGACTGAAAGGGGTTCATGTTTATTTTTCATGGGCATTTTAGAAGGGTAATGAATTGAAACGTACTCTAACATGATTAATCATTTAAGAAACTCATTCTGTTATGTCACAGTACATCCAGCTATTCTCTTTTGCTGGACTGTATATTATGTAGCAATGCTGTATTATTGGAGGAAGTATAAGAAGTGTAGCGAGAGGTATATCTGTGTACTAATTCTGCTACCTTACATGTAGTACTGTTACTGCTGTTGCTGCCACTACTACTTCGACTACTTCTACTTCTACTAGTACTTTCAGTACTATGATACTACTACTTTCAGTACTACTACTACTTATACTACTACCACCACTACTACTATTACTACTACTACTCTGCTACTAACTATTTCTTATGGGTATTTTCACTACTTCCGGTACATTGCTTTTTACAAAATCAGCTGGTTATGTACTTTATTTTACAAAAGTGCCTTGTTACCCTCATGCCCATATTCAGCCATCTAACAGCATGCTTGTAATTATTTCCATATTTATTTGATAACAAGGACCAGACAGGATCACGTTTTTAGAGGGTTATTTACACACCCCCTCTCTCACTCTCTCTCCTTCTCTTTCTCTATATCTGTCTGTGTGTGTGACCAAATCATCCTTGGTGTGACTGTATGTGTGTGAGTCTTTCTCTAACTCTCTCTTTGTCTCTCTCTGTGTCTGTCTGTCTGTTTCTCTTCTTTTCTCTGTCTCTGTCTCTGTTCTCTTCCTCTCTCCTCTGCAACTATCTTTTATACTCCTTTTCTCTCTTTCAATATCCCTTTCCCCTCTCTGTAACTTTTAACTCTCACTGTCTATATATTTCTCTGCCATTTCCCCCTCTTCTGTAGCTATCTCCTTTTTTAATTTTTCCATTTATCTATGTTTGTGTCCCCACCTTCTCAATGTCATTCTCTCTCTCTCTCTCTCTCTCTCACACACACTTTCGGGACTAAATTCCTCAGAAAGACACCGCTACCATGTGAGATACCACAGCCTTTTGCTCGCTGGGGCGCAAGCTTCCACCCCTTGGGTTCCTTCATGGCACGTGTCTGACCCTTATGTATTGACACTGATGAGATCCCAGAAGGGCCGTACAACACCCCTATCTGAAAATGACCCCTAATTATTACAATCTTTTTATATCCTTATTTATTTTCTACTTTTTCTGTTTTCTATTTTTTTCAAACAGTCTGTGTGTTACAATATCATCTTCTCTTGAGACTTCCATTTTCTATGCTCACAATATCTACTTCTTTCTCATTAATAAATAAATTTGTATTAATTAGCATAATTCTTACCTTATGCTATCTTTCTAGTATGTTAACACCATTTACTACACTAGCATAATGATATGATACACTCTTTCTCTGCGCATAAATTATATCTATACCAAAAAAATAAATATAAAAATATATAAATTAATAAATATATAGTTTCTTTCTTCTTTCCATAGTGTATTTGTCAGTCTGTCTATCTTTCTGTCTGGCTTTCTGCTGGCTTATGTAACCCCAACCCCCTCCCCATCCAACCCTTTTATCCCCTTCATCCCTCCTCGCGGCGGCTCGGCTACCTCAGATCTCAGATTTCTTTCCACAGTTTCCTCCTGATTTCAAATGTTGTCCCTGGAAAATTGCCATGGGATTTGCCTAATTAAAATTCCTTGTGCCATAAATATATCTGAAATGATGTTTCATGGCGATAAACTAAACTTGAGCCAGTAAAGGTGGAGAATGGTGGAGGAAGAGAGGGAGGGATGGGAGGTGCTAGTTGTGATTCCACAGTGATAGGTATCTCTTCTTCTTTTTTTAGGAGAGGTATTTTTGCGGAGATGGATAAGTGATGAGAGGGAGTTTCAGTTCTATTCCAGTCAATTTTGAAGTAGGATGCCTTTGATGTTTTCTGCTTTGGGTCAGCCGAATCAAAGAAACAGAATTCCATAGATTGTTTATATTTTGTTTGGTATTGATTTGATGAAACATGGTATGATGACCATGGCATTAGTAATCGTAGTATAGTTATGTCAGTCAGATACTTTCTCTATTTGGAGCTAGAAGCTTGTAAGCTCATATACTTTTATTAACACAGAACCAACAATTTGTATTGATCTGAGGAATAAATAGATCATTACATTATTATAAGCATATTGTTATTATCCCTATTGATTGATTAAAACATTTGTATGTGTTACCTGAAAAATGCAGACAGTGAATGGAAGTTCTTTTTAAATGTTACAAAGCATATGAATTATTATGTAAAGAGATAAAATAAGCAAGGCAGATATGTGTTATTTGTAAGGTTTAGCACAGTCTACATTTTATAAGGATGAAACTCATTATTTTGTTCAACAGTCCCACTCTAAATGTTCATAAAGACAATGAAAAAGTGAAGTAAAACTACAAAGATATTGTCTGATTGTCTGGTTTTTGTTATGGACTGTGTGCCTGTCTTTGGTGGAAAATCTAAAGAGTAAAGACCCAAACCATCACAATGAAAACCATGTTTCTTCATTAAGAATGATCTCTACTGAAGTCCTTGGCAATTGAAAAAAGATCCAATTTGAGTAAGACACCAACCAATTGAAGAGAGATACATTAGTTTGTCTTTGCTGTATCTAGAACTGGTAAAATATCTCTCTATTTGCGCTGACAATATCAGTGTCAGCCCCAAGACAGGTACATGATGGATGTGAGCTTGTACAAATAAACCCTAATCCACAACGTCCCAATTTGCGGAAAATCTCTCATTTCGATATTGAGAAGGATGGCTTTTATGGTTGTGTTTCACTGGTGGTAGAGCCGCATCAAATAGCATCAAATATCGGCATTATGGATAATTCTCCTTTGATTTGTGAAGATCTAGTGGAGGGTCTATGAAAGGGGGGTCTGTGTGGGAATTTGGAGGACATACAGGGGGGTTTGTGGTGGGTAATCAATGGATATAAATGGGCACGTGCCCTGTCCTTTGATGCGCAGGGGCGCTTGTGATTAGGATGAATGGGTGTCGCAGGAGTGCGTACCAGCCAGGATGAAAAGAAGAACTTGGATTTTGTCCTAGTCTGTTCTCAGAGACCCAGAGATTAGATGTCCTGTTGTTCAATTGTTGAGATCATATTAAGGGTTCCAAAGTCATTTGAGATCTCTTTCCAAGAAAGGATGTGATCTGATAAATTTGTCTTTACGACTGTATCTTCTTTGTGTCCCTATTGTGATAGATTACATGTATGAGTGTACATATATTGAAGCTTTGGTGGGGACTTTGTGCTCGATAACTGACAATATCCATGCAACTTTATTGAAAATTAGTTGTATTGGGTCAAAAGAAATTGTGAAGC
Source organism: Strongylocentrotus droebachiensis (assembly GCA_035222895.1). Taxonomy (NCBI): domain Eukaryota; kingdom Metazoa; phylum Echinodermata; class Echinoidea; order Camarodonta; family Strongylocentrotidae; genus Strongylocentrotus; species Strongylocentrotus droebachiensis. The sequence continues at coordinate 159,292 of JAVYIG010004120.1, read as the reverse complement.
TTGTAAATATTGTGTATCTATAAAATATGGGTATTGTATATATATATTAGGTAAAGAAAATAAAATCTATTTTTAATTAGAGTATTTTCATTTGTGATTATTTCTTTCACTGTTTGACTTCTGGGCTTAGAAAGACGATTACATATTTAGGTGCAATGCTAGTTGAAGATAACTTTGTCCTGATAGAACAGATACAAATTTAAAAGATTTTGGCTTAGTTTTTTAAATTCTACATTCAAACATAGGTGTATTAAAGCATTGGTCCTTTCCTCACTATGTTGGTAGACATTTTACTTTGTTGTGTGCCGAGCTGAAGGCCCCAGTTGTGGATGAAAATTTCTTGAAATATGCATTTTAATTTGTGATCTATGTTTGTCTCTATCTACACAACACAGACCAATCTGAACATTGTCTAAATTGTTAACACTGATAGGTTAGAGGTTATAACTTCCCTGTATTTAAAAAAATCCTTTCTTTTCTAATCTTAGAAGAAGAAAAAAGGATTAACAATTTGACCATAAGTTGTGGTTACACCTGGAAGGCACACAATGCTTTATCCTTTTTGTGTGGATAGTAATCTGATTAGCTGCAGTAATATAGGCTGTACTGGAAGAACCAGAAGGGGTATGAACAGAATGGCAAGGGATACAAGTCAATGCCCTTCTGGCTCGGCATCATATTCCAAGATACCAAACTAGCCTGAAATATGAGAATAGACAAATTTGTGTATCCTGGAATTCCCTTTCATTCAAGCCGAGATTTTTAATATCTATCTCTTTTCATGTCTTTTGATATTATTGGGGCGTCGGCCGTCGGTGGTGGTGGTGCGACCGCAAGGGGTACGGGGACCGAGGTTAGAGCGGCCATTCATGCCGGGTGACCACCTGGTTCCGTGATTTACCACGATGGACAATGCATTCGTTTCCTGTCCATTGAACCCAGGAGGGCTTGTGAAGGGGAGGGGCATTAGGAAAAAGGAGGGAAGGGGCAGTAGAAAACGCGGGAAAGGATGAAATGATTGAAAGGGGAAAGCAGGGCTCTGTTTGTGTCGAGGGGTGTTATTAGTTTTGCTATATTTGTAGTCTTGTGCTGTGTATGAGGAACTAGTTTATGGTGAATGGCTTGGCAGCATGGGATGTTCAACTACTTGAAAATTATTGATCCTGCCTACCGTCTTCTATAAAGTAGTAGTAGTAGTAGACTTTATTGGATAACTTGTTTAGCACAGGGCTAATCTGCCACAAGGTCCATTATAAAGGTGTAAAAGAAATAGATTGATGCTCATATTTCTAGTACATGCAATATCTGTAAAAGTAATATTTATGATTTAAAAATCATCTTTATTTGAAAATGGTTTAAAAAGGAGTTAATTGCATTTGAATATAAGAACTTTGAGGAGATTAGAAGAAAAAGTATACACATTGGATCAGTAAAATAATTGAGAATATTGTAGTTTGATATGAAAATGTATTAAAGAGAGAAAGAAAAACAGAAAGAGAAAATAGATGGGTTGAAGTAGATGGAGAAGGAAGGAAGGATGGAGAGGGAGAGAGAGAGAGATTCTATGTAGATAAATCGATGGGAAGATGAAAAGAGGGAGTGATGGAGAAGAGGATTGTGGGACAGAAAATGAATGAACAGGAAAGAACAGCATGAATACAAAACTGAAAACAATCAAAATAGGGAGCAAATTTTTAACAAAAACTGGCATTATGATGCAGCTTTTAATTAGAGTTTAAAATCATATTTTGAGGATGGTTCAGTTGGAGTGCCAAAGAGGTTATTAAAGTTGTAAGGTTGTGAGTAGAGATGACAAATTACCCTGACAGAGAAAACATAATGGGGAGTCCCATCTTCTAATTACCGATGATACGCCTTATCTCTAGGTGGTAGTTCAAACAGAGGTTACATCCGAAGATGATGACTCAGATTAAAGAGAAAATTAATTTATATTAGAGATGTTATTATTTGTTAGGTGTTTTTATACTTTGTATCTTGTAGCACTTATTTGTGCCACATATCTGTGTTGTCCCATTTACCCATTTCTACGTGTGGCAGTGCATATGACTTAAGACAAGATTGAGTCAATTTCTTATCATTCTGCTGATTCCTAAACCTCACAGTCTTAATCAATTCTTATTTATTACATGATCAGCTTTTCTAAATTGCTTCCAGACAGTTTTGATCACCGTTTGATAGCGTTGATTAAACTCGTCTTTATCTTTAATGATATACTTCCGAGAATCTTTATCGCCAATTTCTAGGGTAAGCATCTGTGTATCCTTTTAGCCATTTTTATTTGATAGGTGCGTGTCGTGCCGTGCCGTAAGGAGGAAGAAGTGCTTAATTGTATTGTAATGAAGCCTGGGTATCACTGCAGTGGTAAAAGTATTATTAAAAACAGTGTGTGGTAGAGATGGGAGAGAGAGAGAGAGATAGAGAGAGAGCCAGCCAGCCAGCCAGACAGAAGAGAAGAGAAGAGAAGAGAAGAGAAGAGAAGAGAAGAGAAGAGAAGAGAAGAGAAGAGCAGAGAAGAGAAGAGAAGAGAAGAGAAGAGAAGAGAAGAGAAGAGAAGAGAAGAGAAGAGAAGAGAGGAGAAAGTGGAGGGAGAGAGATAGAAGAGAAGAGACAGACATACAGAAGAGAACATAGAGTAGAAAAGGAGGAGGAGGAGGAGGAGAGAGAGAGAGAGAGAGAGGAGCACAAATTATGATGAGACTGGTTTAATAAAACAAATTCTTCATGGCTAAAGTATAAAATACCCCCCTCCCTCTAACACACACACAAGCAGCTTTTGCAGAATTGAACTTTGCCTACCTGTCCCCTCTCTCTCTCTCTCTCTCTCTCTCTCTCTCAAAATTGGCCTTACTTATTTACTGAATATGAAAATAAATGACATAACACACCCACCTATACTTCATTCCATCATCAAACTATTAATTGGTTTAACACATTACATTTTCTTTTCTCCATTCAAATTGGCTGTACTTATCTATTCAGTCACATCCAACATAATATGTATTGAAGTGGTGATGCAAGGCTGTGACTACGGATGATAATTACCTCAATGAGTGCACAGCTACCATGTTTCCCATGACGATAAGGGAAAGAGATGAAATTCCCCTAAATTAATTGCTGATGCAAAAGATGTCAATGGTCTGTAAATGGATTAGAAGTAAGCACAGTATTTGAGCATTTAGGCGTTTAGGATGGCGGGTTCGGGACGTCCTCAGGCGCAGTCGACCTAATCATTGTGACCATTAAATAGATGAGGACGGCACTCTTTTGCGTGTAGGTTCGTCATAGAGATCGTGGGAGATTAACCTAAGCCAGTTTAGCAGTTTGAATATATTTATGAGCTGTGAAGGATGAGTAAAGGCAATGCTTAGACTGGAATAAGTTCAGAGAGAGAGAGAAGGAGAGAGAAAGAGATGCAGAGACAGGGAGCCAAAAGTACATAGAGGATTACAATTTTGACAAGGAGATAGAGTATTCATATTAGAGATGTTGATATGAATGTAATTTGGAGGCGACTGATTAGAATTTGAAATTCAGAATAGGGGCAAAGTAGGACAGAGAGAGAGAGAGAGAGAGAGAGAGAGAGAGAGAGAGAGAGAGAGAGAGAGTGTGTGTGTGTGTGTGTGTGTGTGTGAGAGTGTGTGTAAAGGCAGGCAGACAGTGAAATGTAGACAGATTTGGTTCATAGAGTATTACAATAGTGAAAATGAGATAAACAATTATTGAGATAGATATTGGTTCAAAAGGAGACTAGAATAGGGACAAGATAGAAAGAATAGGACAGAGAGAGAGAGAGAGATATGAAAGATGTGTAGAAATTTGCATACACAGTAACTGTGTGAGATCCAGCTCAAGACAAAGAAAAGCATAAAGACTAAATGGATTAGGAATGATAAATTATCTAAGACCTAACTTTTTAATAATTTTTTTTTTACAGTATGGCTTTAATAGTAGTATATTTCATTGATGCTCATCAGTGTACAGATGGTATCTCATTGGTATACAGACCTCAAGAATGTCTGTGACTGCTTCCCATCACCATTATATTAATTGGTGTGTTGTAGTCTGCAGCTAATTAGCCAGATCTCAGTAATATGATCCCTTGGTAATAACCTAGATGGAAAGCTGACTGAGACACCATACTGTGTGCCTGGTAGAGACCTGACACCCCTAATGGACATCAACTTGATCCATTCTTGAAGAAAAAAAAGGCTCTGTCTTGTCTCTGAGTCGGTCTGAAGATGAAAAAATGTCTACTTTCATGTCAGGATAGGCCAGTGCATTTATCTTATCATTTTTTAATTAATGATTCTCCTCTTTTTATGTATTCCTAAATTTTGCAGTCATAAAGAAACTTTTTAATCTTTTAAAGTTGACTTAAACCTGTGTATCTGAGTGGCCTAGATCCGAAGGATTGATAAGCTCGCTCAATGTACGTAGCAGGGTTGGCCGGGATGATACATCCCCCAGCAGTAGACCAGCGAAGCACAGGCGCACAGAGTTTCCAAGCTAGGAATTATATTCAAATATTACAAATACAACAAACAACAACAACAACACTTCAACCTGTTCTATGTTAGCTTAAAACCTTCTAATACTATTATCTGTTCAGGCTGTTACGAGAAATCAAATATGCTTCTGTCATAACTTGTTTGAAAGTACTATTTAAAAAACACCCTAAAGACACTAATTACTTTAAAAAAAAATATAAAGTCTTCTAAATCTGTTCAAATTTTGGGAAATCAGAGGATTCAAGCCAATGATAAATGGGAAATTTAATTATCAATGACTGTGTTTGAAGAGAAATGTATATTCTAATGTTGTATTTTGTTTCATGGCCATTCAAAATCAGCAATTACTTTCCTGAAATTCGTCTAGATCTTATTCTAATGTTAAGAAACCATAGTGGGTCAATTCAATTCATATGATGAAAATACAATTTTCAAGGAAAACGTCCTTCCTCTGATATAAACAAATTCCTTTATGTGTAGACAAAAAGCATAGTGTGAAACATGCCATAATGATTAAAAAGACATCAATTTGTTGGCCGATCATTTTGCATTTGTTTGATGAAATTGAATTCTCTAACATTTAAATTGAATTTGTCATTTCTGCCTTGCATTTTATTAAACCAGATATCAGATATTCTTTAATGTTTTTGGAAAACATATTTTCATGCAAAATGATGATCGATAGCATTCATTTCACAATTATTTTCTAACTTCACATCATACATGAATGCTACATCTAGATCAAGTTTATATACATGAATGTAGTGTTACAGGAGACAAAATCATATGAATTTTTTTTCAGGTCAGCCCTGCTTAAACACATACTTCAAATCCAAATATATATACAATCTCTACAGAATTGATAGTACTATTAAACAGCATACATCTCTTCTGTGCTCAATGCAAGCATTTCCATGTCAAGGCAACCATTTTATCCTCCTCTCTTTAGCCTCCTCTTTCTCGAGGTTAGTACTATAGTAGTGAAGAGGTTGTTTGTCTCTTATCTTATGCCACCATTAAAATAGACAGACGTATGGATAGATGGGTAGACTCTGTGGCTTTTATGGAGAGTATGTGAGTAAGAGTTTTATGTATTTATGAATCTGGGGTGACAGCATAGAGGACATATATGGGGTAACTGTGGGCATTGAACTTACAAGATGATATGCTAAATCTTTTTTCATTGTGTGTAGTCCCATCTACAAGAAATATTGTAAGCTCAATTTTAGTTCTTTAATGTGTTTTTGCATTTTAGTGTGGACCTCTCAATTTTGAAAATTATAGATTATATGAATTAAACTGAGCACTACGGAGGTGGGACATTGGCATTTGAGATTCCGATTTTGTTCTAGCTAAAGATTCAAGAGGTATTGTTCTGTAAACATGAAAAAGAGGGTAGGCCCAAGGCAAAAACTTATTAACATCCTAAATAGCACATTGTTCCTTTTAAGGTATTGCTGACTTTTTAACAGTTTTTCTGGTTCAAATGCAATTGAATAAAGCTTAAGTGATGTGTTAACTGGGAAAATTAAGCAACTAAACTGGATTGGAAAAATTCAGCAATTCTATTCATCCATGTGCAGTGTTGTGTAGCGTAAGGACTAGTTTATACCTAATAATAAATCTCAACTTACTTTATGAATATGAATCGCAAGGTTAATCTATTTAGTGAAATCATTCGTCTGCACACTATTGCTTTGAGCTTACGTCCCAATAATCGTACAACAAACAAACAAAACCTATTTAGTTTGTCCATCAACAGGGCACAATTGTTGCTCAAAATAGGACACACTGCCAGTCCAAGACCATCAAACAGCGCCGAGATACGAGCAGCACCGCAGCTAAGGAGGGAGAAAGTGATCAGTTGCAAGCAGGCCTCGTGGTCTAATCAAAGGGGTTCCAAGCAATTGTTCACTGGGCCATCGTCGAGGAGTGGGGGTAGTCGGAAGGGCTGGTAATTGTTCACCCGTCCATCGTCTATAGGTGGGACCGAGGCAGGTGATTGTTACACTGGATTAGCGGGAGGATAATGGCGCAACTGACTGTGATTGGGCAGGGAGATTGCCAAATTTCACACATTTTGAGCTGGTTTGCTACCAAATATTGTGTTCATTTCAAAGCAGTAGGCCTATAAACTCCCCTTCCGCCTCAGAAAGATTCTAAAAGTCCTATGAAATTTGCTTTCATACTTGCCGCATATGCAAACAAAGAGAGTAAAGTCGCCAAAATCATGAAGTTTTCATGTCAATACTGCTTATCAAAAGCATTAAGTGTAAATGCTTCAGGGCTGTGTGCATACCTGTGCACTTCAGGTTTAGCTGAAAGTTATTTGTCCTTATGTATGTATCATCAACAACCCAAGAGGCTAGGGTGTTAGGGAAAAGGTATTTGTAGGGATCCTTATAGAAGTCTTAGTAGATGCATGCATTCAAATTAATATTTAAAAAATCTGAATTAAGCTTGTACTTAGCATATTGGTTACAACTATATGATATTGTGCAGATAGTAATTTGTTGAATTTTAATTTTTGCATGTATTGATTCGGTTATTCTTTTGTTTTGAATCTAAAATATAAGAATATTCACTTACAGAAAAAACGTTTATGACTGGTTTTCAGTACTGTGTAGGGTATATGTCATTTAAACTGATACATCAGCTTTAAGAAAGTAACCATCTTCCATTTCAAACTTGACTATGAACCGAAGACTGTATGATTTTCTGCTGTACCCTGTCATTTCATGAATTTTGACAATCTTTCAACCCTCCTATATAATGTATCACGACTCCCAGTAAGCATGGGTAGAGTAAAGGTCATAAGCTTATTCTTTGGATTACAAGTACTAATGCAAAGTAAATCATTATAACTAATCAGCTTTGATACCCTATCAATGATGTGTGAGTAAACATATCCATAGCCTTTGCTACTCTTATGAAAAGCCATACCACACTTCACATAAGCTTCAACAGTGTGGCTAAATCCCTTATACAGCTGACCAGTCAGTGTAGCGAATTCCTCAAACTGTAATAATTTGTTTTTGCATCTGTATCATGTAAATCCCCTTAATCCATGATGACCAGTCCCCCTAAGCCAGCCCCGGTGCCACCCTTCACCTCCCCCTTCATGATCTGTGAGGGTGACGCTAATCCATGCCATACCACAAACATCTTCCAGGAGGAAGGGTATGTTTAGCATCTTAGGGTCTGGGGGGGGGGGGGGGTGTTTCACAAAGATCCTAAGTTGAACTTATCTCTAAGTTGGACTTTACAATTATGGAAAGCCATTAGCATCGATGAAAATATTTTGTAAAAGTTATTTTAAAAGGTATAAAATGTTGATTCAAATCATTCATATTTTCTATTATCATTGGAGATTTCATCTTTTTGATGTGGAATTTATGAAAAGTCTCAAATCTAAAATTTTTGCTTTTGAATATAATTTATTTTAAGGCTACAAATGGCTCTCCATAATTTTTAAGTCCAACTTAGAGTTAAGTTCAACTTAGGATCTTTGTGAAACACCCCACTGGTGGGGATAGCATCTGAGCTAGGTCCGGTGGGGATGCTAGCTGAGAGGACCATTGAAAGATGTTCAGATCTACCGAAGATTGCATTGTCTGCTGAGAGATAGAAGGGCTTAATTCCTGTGTCAAAGGATAGGAGTTAGTGCCCTTTTGGCTCTGAGTAGGCGATAACACGGGAGATATTCTATTTGACCCATTAACATTCTCAAACTTGGAAGAATTTTCCATTATGATCAGATGGAGCATATTGCAGTTATGTTATCCATTACAAGCGTTACACCCTTCTGGCCCTGAAATGATGAATGGAGTGGAGATTCCATTTTATGGATTGATATGCTCAAAATAGAAAGAATTGTCCATCACAACCAGATTAAGGAGCTTATTAATTCTGATATGACATCTTGTAAATACTGATCTGATCTTCCAGGTCACAAATTTAACTCTCTTCTTGCTCGTAGCAGATGATTCTTAAAAGGAAGGAGGTTCAAATAGCCTTATCAGTATACTCAAAATAGAGAGAAATTTCCATTACAACCAGATGCCAGCTGGAGTGATAGTCATTACAGTTATGTCCTTCAATACAGAGTTAATGCCCTTCTGGCTCTTAATAGATAGAGGAAGAGGATTCCATAGGACACAACTATGAGCTCAAAATAGAAATAAATTTCTATTTTTACCAGATGCTTGATAAGGAGTTTATTATAGCAGTCATTGAGTTCACCAAACAGTCATTATATGGCAAATATAGATCCTTTTGTAAACATGTTTCTAAATATATAATGTTTCCTCTGATGTGCTGTTCACAATTAGAAATTAAAGATTGTATTTCAGGCATTGAAAAGTGATATAGTCATAGAAAAATGCCTGCAAATGTTGATGTTATGTGAGCTTGCTTTTATTTTTTTGCACCATGCAATAATGAAATTTAATAGAAGGGGTTTGCTTCTAGAGTTTACAATGCCTGTGTGTACTTTTTGTACTTTTTTTCCTAGATAATTATGTTTACAAACTTCTGATATTGAATATTTTCAGAGAGGTATAGTGCAAATTGGTTATCAAATATAGATTTACACAGTCATCCTTTCTGGTAGTAGATTCACCAGAAAGTGATAATAAGGCTTTTGGGAGTATCTGGCACTACTCAAATAAACCAAGAATTAATCTTGCAATGCTACTCCCAGCTTTCCAAGAAAGTTGAAGGATAAGATCAGACAAGAAGACTATATGAGCTGAACCAGATGTCTTTCTAGTTTCTCCATCCTCCCTCATCCTTCGCTTCCCATCTTCCTCATCCCACACACTCCCGTTCTCTCACCCTCCTTTTTCAGTAAGCACACCCCCCCCCATTTTAATTCCTCCACTCCCTCCTCATCCCCTATATCCATCTTCCCCTTTCCCCTCATCTTTTATATCTGTCTCCACTCTCACCCCCCCATACCCTATCCCCCATGCTTCTCTTACCTCTCCCCATCTTGCTTTCCTACTTCATCCTCCATTTCTCCCTCCTCTTCCCCTGACACCCTTCATCCCCACCCTCCTCTCCCCTTATCCTCTCCCCTCCTCTTCTCCCCCTCATCCTCTCCCCTCCTCCTCTCCCCTCCTCTTCTGTCCTATTATGGTCAGCCCCCATCTTCCTTCTTCTTTCCCCCTCATCCTGTACATGCCTTCTTTAGTCCTCTTCTTCCTTTTCTTCTGCTCTTATTCCCCATCTTTCATCTTTCTCTCCCTACTTCTCTACCCCACTTATTTACTTCTTCCCCTCTTATTTCCTTCCTCCCCTCATATTCCCCAGCTTCCACCTTCCGTCTTCCCCCTTTGCTCCCATAGCCCCATCTTCCATTTTCCGGTCTCCCTGGATTGAGACGATGTTGGTCTTGGGGTTCGGGTTAACATGACAAAGACTATTGACCATGATCACAAACAGACACAAGTTTGTGCTGACTTTAACAGGGGTTGTTCACACAAATCATTAATAACAAAGATGAATACTGGTGAAGAACTTGAGAGTTTGGTTTGAGATGTTACAAGCACAGTGACTCTCTATATGCAGATTCTTTGTTGTTGCTCTTATAATCTGATTAGTTCTTACTTTTAGCTAGTTGTCTTGGACTGTATAGATCTTTATAAGTTTTAGAATGACTTCACCCTTGTTTTCTAGAATTATTAATAATTTTGAAAACTAATCTGGTTTAAAAAAAATGTTCAATGCCAAAATTGTACAGTATGATAATTACTCAATTTGTTGATATCGTTACTATTGCTCTTGTGAATGTAATCACCATCACCCTCACTGTCCTTTTCCTCCTCCTCCTCCTCCTCCTTATTATCATCTCATCATTATCATCAGTAAAATGCCATCAGTATAGTCGTCACCAGTATCACCATATCTACTAAACTTTCCCTTTTCAACATCCACCCACCGCCGCTCAAAAAGGACAATACTTCTGGTGAACTTTCATCTTGTGCGAATGACCCCATCCTGTCACCTGACCACACTCTCTGTACCGAGTAGATGAGGGCCACAAAATAAGTGGAATTCCCCCCATACTTGCCTGACACTCCTCATTATAATTAAATTTGCACTTTTGCAATAAGGTTCAAATTTCAATCTCATTTGGCTGAAAGTGGGGTGTCTGGTAATGGTGCTATTCATACCGTTTCCTACCATATTTGTGCATCTAGTGCATTCGCTAATTTCATTTATGATATTTTTACACTTTCACCGTTTTGTGCCTCTCTGTGTCTCCTTTTATGGAGTAGGAAATCAATATCTTGCACTTTATCTTTCTTGTAGACTGTCAATCACTGTTGGTGAAATGTGAGATAAATTTATCTTCTTTTTACAAGAAGAAAATTTAAAACTTAAAATTATATAGTAAAGTATCATCTGTGCATCTGTGGAGTTAACATTGTTACTCATTGTCTGTTATTTAATGGATATTATTAATATTTCACCATTATAATAAAAAAAGATATGTGTTAATTGAAGAACATAGTAGAAATAGCAATATAATACGTCTTGAATTAAGTTTATCTTTTTTACACACAGATTATTCATGATTGTACAATATGTTACAATATATCTTTAAAAAATGTTACACTGTCTACTATGTAATCATATAGCCAATTTTGGATTTAAAAAAAGCTTGTCTTTGTTCTTGATTTAAATTTGGCACATGAATGGTGTCAAGTCTGATATAATGGATTTTTTCTTCTTTTCATGGTGAACAATGGAGAAGACAAATCACGATTAAAAACTTATACATTTTATTAGTTGTTATTAATGTTTGTACACTAATATGTATCTTCTCTTTTCTTATCATGGCTAGACTGTAGCTATGTTTTTTATTCTCTACCGTCTAAAGACAAAGTCTGTCCTTGCACATTTCAATTTATCAGACTCATCGACAGATCCACCGATGATTGTTTTAGGAGATTTGCCTGTTGCGTGGCTGGCTGTGGAAGTATTTTTTGCATTGCAATTCAGTGGGATTTCCCCCCAAATACCATCGTGTTGAAAAATAGAAAGCAGCAACACCTTCCAATATATGGTCTGTTTGGAGCAAGAAGGGCATTAACTCTGTGTTAATGTATGTGAGTTAATGCCCTTTTTGCTCCAAACGGATTATGAGCTTCAGAGGGGAATAAAAAAGGGTTGTTTGATATCAGATGCATAAAACAGTATGTAGATCCGGATAGGCATTTATGTATTCACAAATGTAAGAAAGAAATCAGAAGTTGAATTGACAAAACGTTGGATTTTTAAAACTCAAATAGTAGAATTTCATGAATTTGGGATGACTTCCGATAGGGCAATTGACATTGAATTTATTGCAAAATTATTTAATTTCTTGCGAAAATTCAGGGAACATGAGCATCATCGGAATGAGAAGAGCTATGTGTTGCAAACAACATCCAGCTGTTCAACTCATCTGCTATCCATGAGTAACAATGACAATTTGTGGTCTACATTTTGATATTATTGCAAATTTATTGCATCCCATAGCAACAATACCTGGGTTCACACGGCAATCCATTCATTTAAGTTTAGGTCATGGTTTTAAAGTTATCTTAAAGTTCAGGACCATGCAGACACACTCATGGTTATGAAACTTTACTCCAAGTTATAAAACATGAGCGATCTTAAAGTTAGCATAATTACTTCTAGCAGTGGGGTCCTCACTTTAAATTGTGTGCCGTGTAGATGCAATTAACTTAGAGGTTATGCCAGCTAAAATGAATGCTTAAAGGTAGGCGTTACTACTGCAGCTAGAAGGGATTAGACCACACAGCGAGCCAACAAGGTCACTGTGACAGGTGGCTATCTCATTAACTCAGCTCTCATTTAACATAAGAAAAAGAGGATCATGGGGGACCAACAGGCACCGATTTGGGAAGTTTTCTATATAGAGGGAGCAAGTAGCTACAAGTAGGACAGTGTGCCTTTTATTGCATGGCTCGTACTTAACTTTGAATACTCGTTGTTTCAGTCCTGTGTGAACCCTCATCGTTGTTAGTTGATCGTTGTTTATAACTTTGAGGTTTGCAAACTTACAGTTTAAAACTACGACGGACCCATGGGCCTGTCCTCATCAGCTCAAGTTTGCCAAATAACCCACTATTTTAACTATCCCGATCGCAAATTAACCAGTTAATTTGCGCCTAGCAGAATATTTGGTCGAGAAACTATCCCGAGAAATCTTGGTCTTATTTCCAAAATATCCCGCTATTTGGTTAATAGCGGGCTAATATGCGCCAATCTGAGCTAGTTTGTGATGAGCGTATCGGTCTGGTGAAGGCGCAATTTGGAGCTTCAGGATAATATCCAGAGTCTGAAAATAGCGGCTTATTTGGCAAACTCGAGCTGATGAAGCCAGACCTCATGTGAACATAGCTAATGACAGTTTGTGGTCTTCATTTGAGGTTATTGCCAGCTCATTATCCTTGTGTTCCCAATCAAAACATATCATTTGTTTGGCGTCAGGAGTGGGATAGGTAACATAGTTTGATTTGTGTTGTAACAGAGCATGATTTATACCCTCAAGGCAAACATTTTTTTTTGAGGGGTAATTGAATTGTAATCTGAGCTTTAAAGGGGGTTGTGAACTATATAGGGCTTCATGGCTGAAAGTTAAACTTTTTTTCCAGTTGAACCTCCCCCCTTGGTATCTCTTGGTATATCTACTGAGAATGTTAATAAGTTATACCTGAAAATAATATCACCCCAAATTATATTGATTGACTTTAACTTGTAATATTTTTCATGTATGAGGAATTGAAGACCATATGTTAATATTGCACATAATACATTTGCATATTTTTGTATACATGCGTATCTACAATATGAATTATTTAATACAAATACAAATTGCCCCCCCCCCCCCCCCCTGATGATGATGGGGGATAACTGCTAGTCAATGTTTTTTTTTTAAAGAATATTTATATCCAAAAAGAGTTTAGCAGCACTTTAACATATTTTATAAATGAATTATGGCCTTGATTTGTTGCTTTGCATTTTATGTAGGTAGCTGCAACATCAACAGCTGAGAAAGGTAGGCAAACCTGAAACTTATCCACCCAACTAGACAATGTGAATTTAGATTAAACTATTTGGAAGGTAATTACAACTAGTAGTAGTGATGATTATTATAATTTTCAATTGGATTATAGCAATTAGGCTGAAAAAAGAAACTTGAAAAGAAATATGGAAAAAGGTCCATAACACAAACTTAGGTATTTAAACAACATCTCCAGTGAGGTTGAAAAGAAAAATTTGTGGAATATAGAGAAAAGTCTGCAGAACAAAATGTAGTACTCCAAGCATAGTACAAAGTCGTCAACACAGTTCTAAATGTTAAAAGATGAAGCTACTCTCAGTAGAACATTACTGGTCAAATAACAAGGATGGAGAATATAAATCAATATTTCTCAATCCATTTCCATGTGTGTACTTGATATAGGCCCTTAGCCTTGCATTCTGCACTCTGTAATTGACTAGTCTACAAATTCAGGACAGATATGAAATTATATTTGGGGGAAATGGACAAAGTTGCCCTAGCTATGTGTTCATGGGCCTATTAAAGGTTTGTATTTGTTGCAGTTTGTTCACATTTGTTTATAAAACAGAATTCATTAGAGATGTCCCTTCATTACATCAAGTTATATGTAGGTTGGCCCATATATATGAAGACTTCATTTATTGGTCATTATCATACAGCTAATATTTTCATTAAGAATTCTATTTTCTTTCGTTTTGGATTTCTTTCTTTCGATTGCCTGCTTGACACCCGTGTGACAATAGTGAATAGTATAATATTTCAATGTTTTTTATTTATGAAATTCCATATCTACACATTGGCTTATACCATTTGCCCATGGTGAGCATTAATTAGCCTACATACAGATTTTCAGATTACATCCAGAAAATCCATGGTAAGGTCTGTACTCCAAGGCTATGTTAAAAAGAGTATATTGACCTCTCCTAGCTCTGTGTCAATGTGATCGGGAGGGCATAAAGCTAGCCTAGCAGCCCTTTGAGTACAGTGTTATTTGTAGTTGTCAAATTATGATATTGATAATTATAGTTCCAGATGCATATGGTGACTTTGCTCGTTGTGTGGCGAAATGAAGGGGGATGGCTAAAATCATTAAGTTGTTGTTGGCAACTTCCGCCTCCGCTAACCTCTGCCGGCCGGTCAGTCGGTCAGAAGGAATTCTAGTTATGTCCGATAAATATTGCTAATGGTCACTTGTGGATGGAGAGAAAGGGATGAGAATGAAATAGAGAGAGGGAGGGAGAGAGAGAGAGAGGGAGAGAGAGAGAGAATGATGAATGGAGAGGGAAATAAAGGACAGCTATAAGTTTTTATATACCGTTTCAATGCAATTGCATTGTGAAAGAAATGTTGTGGAATCGATCAGAAAAGGTTGACCATCAAGCATATAAGTATTGGTGTGTACTGCAAGGTTCTTGAATCATCAAAATGATAAGAAATTTGGCCCAGTCCTGGTAAAGTTACAAGCACTGTACACAGAAAAATGTACATAGGACTAACCAAACATGTGGCATAAAAATCTGTCCCGATTTTGATGGTGCTACATGCCATAATTTAGAATATTAAGGCATTTGAAAGCCATGCTTTTCAGGAAACATTTTTATCTGATTTTCTTCCACACTTGCATAATACAATGATAATGCTCACAAATAATTGTTCACCTCTTCCCAGAACTCAACCTTCTCTTTAAACCAAGGGGTACATGAAGTAAGTTTCAGTTTTGTCACATGTAAAATGTCTTGGACAGGTTGATACACATAATTATAGTGCAAGTTCTTTTTTTGTACACTTTGATCAAAGTGAGTCATTGGTCAGGAATGTGCTTATTTCATTTACAGCTCTCAATTATGATGTTGGTACAAGGAGTCAGGTTTGCATTGGGTGTGTAGGGATACACCCACTGTGATAATGAAATGAGTGATTGTGAGATGGAGGAGAGAAGTGGAGAATTAGAGGGAGAGGGAGAAAAAGGGATAGAGGAAGAGATGGAGGAATGAAGGGAGAGAGAGGGAGGAAGGGAGGGAGGGAGGTAGCAAGTTAGAGGGGCAGAGAGAGAGAGAGGGGGGGGGGGGGGGAGAGGAGTGAGAAGAAGAGAGAAAGAAAGAGAGAATTTGAGAGTAATAGTTAAAGTAAAAGATTTAGATAGGGAGAAATTAGGGAAGGAACTAAGAGAAGGGAGATGGAAAGAGGGGGAGAGACAGGGAGAGGGGAAGAGATGCAAGGATGGAAGGGAGAATGGAAGGGAAGAGAGAGGGTGAGGGAGGGAGGGAGGGAAGGAGAGAGAGAGAAAGGGATGGGGAGAGAGAGAGAAAAGAGAGAGATAGAGAAACGAGAGATAGAGAGAGAGAGAGAGAGAGAGAGAGAGGGGGTGGAGGAAGGGAGAGATGAAAAAAGAAAAGGGTAAATGAATTGTATTTTCATTTACAGCTCTCAATTATTGTATTGTTACAAGGAGTCTGTTTGCATTGGGTGTGGGGATAAACCCACTGTGATAATGAAATAAGTGATTGTGGGATGGAGAAGTTAAGTGGAAAATTAGATGTGGAGGGGGGATGGAAAGATAGGGAAAGATGAAGAGGTGGAGGAATGAAGGGAGGGAAGAGAGAGGGAAGAGAGAGAGAGAGAGAGAGAGAGAGAGAGAGAGAGGGAGAGAGGGGGGGAGTAAAGAGAGAAAGGAATAAAATCTACTGCTGATGTGAACTTGGCACAATGAAACCTCTAGATCTAAGCCATCTAGTATCCATGCCCTCAGACAACCAACATTGTCATACTTGTCCTAGCAGTAGTTGTCCAGGGATAGTAAGTCGTTCATGGATGCCAGTCTAGGGGTTCTTCTCTGGGGATATATATGGCCTGGAGAATTTGTTTTCTCATAGGGGAAAGACTGGATAATAATTGTCCTTAGAGAAAGTTGTCTTGGATGGCAAGAAGGAGATGGTAGTCTGTGTGGGGGGGGGGGGGGGGGTAGTTTTCCCAGAGTCTCTGGTAGTAACTATGACGATGGAACAAACTTGGTATTACAGATCTCATCTCCTCCTCTCCTCTTTCTATCAGCTGTGGCGGTAAAGGTTGCATTCATCTACAGTGTCGGTCCATTTGATTGAGTTTGAACCTGTTACCCAAGACAACAAACAACATCGAAATGCAACACACATTCAATACCATCAATGCGCCTTTCTCTATCCTAACCCACGTCGTTTTAATGAACCCAAGAAACGCGATACAACCTACGGAGGGACTAAGGGCCGTAAGTGAATAACGAACGGAAAGGTCAGGGTGCCAAATTTGATTTTCGGGATCTAATTGTGTAACCCGTTCCTGGTGAGACTCCAGTTTGGAAGTATTTGGAGAAATTAGTCCCTTTTTAGAGGGGCACCCCCAGTCTTGCTTTCACACTTTTGTGTCCTAACACACTTAACCCATGGAATCTGTGAGAGTTGCTGCTTATAACCAAGATGGATTTCTGGTAGTTTACAAGAAGAAAGTTCATTACTTTTCAGGCTTGACTGTAATTGAGTGTGTAAATGCTAGCATTTAATAAGTTTATACTTTAGGAGACACAATTTGTCACGTTTAATAATATTTCAGTATATATTGTGAGCTATACAGAGAATTTCTTAGTTAGAGTTTTCATGCTCTTGTAATATGTTTGAAATCAAAGTACATAGCTACCATTCTTTCCTCCCCCCTTTCAGTATTTTCCATTTAATATATAGACTTTTATCAATGAATGATTATTTACTTCAATGAAATGTCAATTTCCATAGAAATTTTCAAGGTGGTGCCAATTCAATTAACTTGTATACATTGAGATTTTTTTAAAAATCTTTTAAAAGTATACATAGAGATTCATAAAAGCTTGGATTATATTATTTCATCAGTAGTTTTTTGTGGTACCGTAATGATTGATTGTCACTTTGATGCAAAAGCTTTGTATTTTTGAATATGTATAACATGCATTAGAAGGGACAACAAATATTGATGGATGATGCAGTCATCCATTTCTAATTTCATTTCATTTCTAATTCCATTTTTAATGATATTGGTTATTTTATTTTTTAATTTTTTTTATAGTTAAGGCATATTTGATATCTCTTAAGCTATATTTGGTGTCAAATGATACGAGATCCAAAGTGAAACTGATATTTGTTTGTATGCCTGTAACCTACTCATGTTTGTATCCCAAACATGAAATTAAAACTAGGAGGGCCAGATGTTCATGTGAAAATTATATAAAAAGCAAAACTAATCCATCAATCATATCAAAATGTAAATTTACTTTAACGCTCGATACAGGATCTACAGTCGTGTAATCCGCATTCAAATGTTGTTTCAGGACATCGCCCTTAGACGAAACAGATGTAATGTTGTCATAATATTGTTGTCGCAATGAGGTTGGGCTGAAAAGATCTTCTGTGGTAGGTAAAGTGCAGAGGAGCCGTTTCTTTAGGAGTGTTAACGCACCGTGTGCCTGTTACAACACGTCTGCATTGTGTTCATGTGGAAATCAATTAGTGTCCTAAGGGTAAATTCAACGTGAAGTTTGTAAGCGGGTGAAAGTCAGGTCCAACTTTCTTGTCAAAAGGGTGAGGAGGAGGGGCATGCAAGGATTTATTCAGGCTGAGAATTTCATAAGCATGAGTAGTTACATTATGTAGTGGTCCTCTATCTGTTAAGTCTAGTTAGAAAGGAGTATTCTTATGGCATGAAAAGTTCTTGGGTACTGTTTGCTGTCCCAGATTTCTAAAGTATATAATATTAAAGTGCGAGGGCAGGTGGGTTAAGAGGTACATTTATGGAAAGTGCACTAGATAGGACCTTTCAAAGATGTCAGAAAGGGAAAAATAAATACCATGGAGTTATGAATGTTTTTGATTACTGCAGAGTTAATTGTGATAAAGAAATTTACAAATAAAAGACGGGGAAATGAGACATTGAAGAGAGAGAATGAGAGAGAGAGATATATATAAAGGGACAGAGAGAGAGAGAGAGAGACAGAGAAGGAAGGAGTGAGGGAGGGAGAGAGAAAGAGAGAGAGGGAGGGAGAGAGAGGGAGTGTGTGTGAGAGAGAGAGAAAGAGAGAAAGAGAGAGAGAGAGAGAGAGTCTGGGAAGGGGGGGGGGGGGTTAAAGAATTAATAAGGAAGAGAATAGTGATAGCATGGATGGAGGGGAAAAGGGATAAGAAAAATAATGAGAAGGAAAGAAGAAATTCAGAATGAGAAGAAAGGCTGAGAGAGAAAAGAGAGAGAGAGGAAAGTAAAACAAAACTATTAACAAAGAAATAAAAAGTGTGGACCTACAACCTACAAAAAAAATATTTTCAGTTTTCAAAAATAGTCTGTTTACTCAGCTTTAACAAATACAAGCATGCTTGGAAAGTCACATACACTCATGCTTTTCAGCAAATGCGTACATGCATAAATTGGCAACAATCGGTGAAACGATCGTTTGTGCAATCTAGGTTAATTAATAAGAGCGACTTGGTCCGTTGAATTCTGATTTAAATACCTGGCAAATGAAATAGTTCATTGACCAAGTTATTCCATATATAGACTAAGGGAAGTAATTTAAAATATGATATTAACTGATTGACTACTGACTTCTCACATTCCCATATGTTTAACACAGAGACCATCCAGTTCCAGTACACAGTGGGTTAACTGAATGATTTAAACAAAGAAAAGGTGATTCACTACATTAATGTTAGTGCCATTAACCCAATAAATACTGATTGAAAAGTTGCAGACCTGACAGCTAGATGAGAATGGAAATAATTGGAAATACTTGGAAATACCAGAAAATACCAGGAAATACTTCCGAGGTCTTTGCTTTAAAATTCAGTATTAATATGGGCTGAATTTGTCTGAATGATCACCACAAGGAATCTAGTTACATGTGTTACATTTGGAAAGTTACTTTTTGAAATAGTTGATCATAGGAAGGGAATAGGTTAGGGACAAAAAAAATTAAGATTTTCAACTTTAAAACGCTCTTTAAATATGTGTTTAGCGAAAGATATATCTAGGATTCAAAATTATTGTTATAAAAGTTGTAAAAATATCTTGCTCTTGTACATAGAATGCAATCATGACTTGATACTTAATTAAGAATGTGTACTACCCGTAGGTTTAGAGCTTTAACATAAAAATATTTCTACAACAATGTTTTCTCGCTTACAAAAATGAAATCATGACTTGACACTTAGTTAACAATGTATATTTCCTGTTGCGATGACACAAACCCACAATGATACATCTTTGGCATTTGCGCTGCGAGCTTAGGACAAAACCATAGAAAAAACTTCCTCTCCAAGCCATACAAAGGGTCAGTGGCAAAACCCATCAACAATGTCAAGTCCATATGGTAGCCCTAGGATTATCAAAATGTGTCTGGCACTGGATATTGTCTGTTCAGAGACAAAAGGGAGCTGTAATTACTCTTTGTTGAAGTATACAAATATTCCGACTACCAACAGGGGTATTTTCTACAAACGAACGAGGTTTAGTTGAATAATATGATACCCTAGTGCTTCATGAGTACACACACAAAGGAGAGACGGATGTTAAAAAATAGAGCTAAAATCAATGCACATTTTGAGCATGTGTATACAATCAATAAGCACAGCTGCTCGTGCGCCGACGATTTCTCGAGAAAGACAGATACGGAGCACAATGGCACGGATATTGATTATGACATGATTTGCATATAAGGTGCTAAAACATATTGAGACACCGCACGCGATAGCACACATGTGCTATTATACCGACTAGGGTTGGGGACCTGAAGGGACTTTTTATTCCTGAAAAGCTTTGTTTACAGTGGTTTATGACTAATTAGATTATTATTTAGGGCTATTTTGTTTTGATTCTGGTCACCTTGTTTTCTAGGAATGATTCAATCCCTTGATTAGCCTGTATGGTGCTACCAATTTTACAAAAAACAAACTATAAACACAGTCTGATGTGATAAACCTATTAATCATTGTGCATTTTCCACTTTTCATGTTGATACAAATTTTCTTCTTCTTCTTCTTCTGGTAGTCTTCAAAGGGCTATGCATGCAGCCAATCACGAAGATGAACTAAAGATTACAAGTGGTGTGAGGAGGACAAATTCTTTCTATTCCTTCACAATTTTAAACTTTTATTTTAAATCCAAGAAGAAAGAGAAGTGTTTCTTTGTTAAAATGTAAGAGATGCAGTTTGCATGCTCTTGATAGGAGCAGTGATGATTAAAGTGGTTATGTAATACAGTGAAACCTGCTTTAGTGACCACCTATCTGCAAAGACCACATTTTTTGTTTCCCTTGAAATTGGTTTCTCATTGAAACATGTACTAAAGGAACCTGTCTATACAAAGACCATCTGTCTATTATACAAAGACCACTTTTTATGTTTCCCTTGGGCGATCACTATAGACAGGTTTGACTGTAATACCATTTGTGTCGAGATATAAATGACAGGTTATTTATGAAGCACTCTCGCATTGTAGGTATAGTGAATATTTTGAGGATGGCATGAGACACAAGCCATTTCAAAGCTTACCTCACATCTTTGATATTAGTTAACCAATATTCTCACATTTGGGGAGATATAATAATATCTACTATTATTTTGTTATGAGAATAGTAATAATTGCATATTGCTGTACAATTCATAATATAAAGATTGAAGCAACACAGAGGCGCATATATCATTGAAGCAGGAGGTTTTGTGATTATCTAATGAGGCAAACAGACTTGACTCTTGTTGCTACTGGCAACCAGAGATCTTAAAGTTGCCACCATTGCTCACCATAAATTACGGATATTGCATTTTGTGCATGATAACACTTAAACCCTTTTAAACATATATTAGTTTACTTCATTGGATATTTGCACTTAATGAAAATTTTGTGAATTTTCTAAGGGCATACCTCAATTAAAGTTTTCTTAATATACCAATATTGTTTGTCAGGGAAGATGAAGTAAAAATGTCAAGATTTTTCAAACAAACATCACACATGAATGGTTCTTATTGGATTGCACTGTTGGTTTAGTTGAAGAAAAGTCTTCTTCTCCAAAATAACAGGAAAAACATCAACTTTATCCTGAACATTTAGAAAGATTTTGACTACAGACAGTAATTTGTGGTTAACCTTTTCAGTAGAGCACCAATGCAGCCTCTACATATTAGTGTGGTTTTGTCCAGACATACCATTGCTATATCTTCTCTCAAATTAGAATGAATGTGGGCCATTCATCACGAGCAAATGAATAGCAATTGCATAGCTGTCACGAGTAACAATAAATGTATGAAATTACATATTCTACAGAGTGGTTGTCAGGGTAGAATGCTAATGAAAAATTATCGTTCATATATAAAATGTCCTCGTGCTAGTTCCCTTTTCTCTTCGAGTGATATATTTTTAGAAAATGTGGTTGAAAGGTTAATTATGTCTTCTGTACAGTCATGCATCTTCTACAAGATTGAGAAGAATGACTTCAGTTTTATTGTTAAATTTGTCATTTATGAAGAATAAAATAGATTTGTGTGGGATGTAATTATACCAATGACAATGGAAAAAGATTACATCATACCAATCATAATGGAAAAATGCAGGTTAGTTAAAAATACATAATTGTAAGAAAGATATACATCAGAAATTATATCTCTTCCCTCTCTCCCTCTCCCTCTCTCCCTCTCTCCCTCTCTCCCTCTCCCTCTCTCCCTCTCTCCCTCTCTCCCTCTCTCCCTCTCTCCCTCTCCCCCTCTCCCCCCTCTCCCTCTCTCCCCCTCTCCCTCTCTCCCTCTCTCTCTCTCCCTCTCTCCCTATCTCCCTCTTTCTCTTTCGTTACAAATATCAAGTCATTGAAGACACTCTAGGTTGTATAAGTATGTGCTCTATCTCATGCAAGCTCCATTTCAACAACTATGAGAAACATTTGTCATCAGACCTGTACATTTACATCGTTTCATATTTAAATTCAATGCTTAGAAGCCCCTAATGGAAAAGAATTTCTCCATTAGTAAAATGTTATTGCTGGCTGACTAAGTATCACTACGGCACCCCTCCTGCCCCAATTTCACTTAGTTAATGACCAGAAGCTGTGCTTGCAAGAAGTCAATTTATGTTATCTCTCCATCTTAAAACACTGGTGCCCAGGGCCCAGATATACCGGTAGTTAGAATATTGCCAGAAGGGCGTTAATGATGTAGAATAATTTATGAGTCAAAGACCTTCTGGCTCTCAGCAGATGATTATAAAAGGAACGATGCTTATCTTTTTAAGTGAGATATATACCCCTGTCTGGGTTAAGATGTCAACTCCTACGTGATCTGCCCACACATGCGCCCATCCGATCCAGGGTATATGAAATAGAATTGCATCCTGTGCAAATATCGTAATATGCACCCCTGCACATACCTACTAACCCCCTCCTCACCCTTTACTCGCACCCTATTTACTCTGTCCTTCCCCTCTCCTCATCCCCTTTTCACGTACCTCATCCTAAACCCTTGCACACCTTTCCTCATCCTCGTCATCTTACCTCATAGACCCCCTCTTTATATATACACCCCCTCTTTAACCCCCCCCTCCCTCATCCCATCACCCTACGCTCCTTTGATAATAATAATAATAATATTGGGTTCTTGCATCGTGCTCATGTCTGTCAGACAACACCCTTTACCTCTTCACCCCTGTACCCCTTCACCCCTTTACCCCTCCGTGCCTCCTCTACACCCCTCATCCCCTTTACATTCCCTTAGAACAAAATAAAATGCTATCTTATTAAAGGTTGCTCCAAGATATTTGGTGCATTATCCTAGAAAGTTATAACATATCATTCTCTTTAAAGCAAATTAATTTTTGAAATGTTAACCATCAGTATTGTTTTACGATAAGTCGTTTACAGTCAACTCGCTTGTTACAACAAATCTGAAATAACTTTAGAATATATGCGTTTTTTTTCTGCCTAATGATAGCGCTAAACTAATTACAAGAGCAATCATGAACATGAAACTTACCACAATATGACTGATGAATTCATTGACAAATCCTTCTTGACTGTTCTCTTTAAACCTCTTTATATAAAGTATCCAGCAAAATGTCTGTCCTTTTTGTTGCTATTCCTCTCAAACCTAAAACGCCAGTGGCTGTAAATCTTTTGTTTTGAACTCTAAAATGGTTGCTGACGTAGATGCTCTTTGTACCAGCCAGCCTGTATACCAAAGCCCTAAGAAAGGTATAGCGCAACCTTACATGAAAGATATGCCTTCTTGCCTATCATACTCATAGGGGTTGTTGCGACTGAACAACATGTGATTAACAAATTTAGGAGCTAAAATTGTGGCATAGCTGACAATTACATGTGCAGAGGTGCTCTGCAGGAAGGACTATTGACATCCAGCCATTTCCAGAGAACCACTGCTGTTTTTACATTAGGCCCAAGTTACCTGTTCTATATTAGCTCACACAGGCTGGTAAATTGAATAATTTCTCTTCCCCCAACATGAGGTGGTATCAATTCAGCTCTTAGATGATTTATTCCAATGGATGACGGGGAGGAGTGAGCAAGGGTACTGCTATTCATGATTCTGCTCAAAATTAGAGCAATTATTTTTCCTCACAACGATAACAGAGTTGATTAATATTTTAGGAGTTCATGTGCATAACAATAGTTAGTTTTCTTGTGTGAGGGAGAGAACCGTTGACAAAATCAATTTTCTGGTAATGGTCTGTGTTTGTTAAATTGTGTTTGCCAGATACTCATGAATTTATCATGAAGACCAATTGGCATGAAATGGGTCTGTAAAGGAATGAGCATTTTTGTATATTGTTCAATCTGTCAGACTTTATCAATATGCCCCCTCTCTCTCTCCCTCCCTCCCTTTCCCCACTCTCTCTCTCTCTCTCTCTCTCTCTCTCTCTCTCTCTATCTCTTGCTCTCTACCTTTCTTTCTCTCTCTCTCCCTTTTGTCTGAATGATATGGATCTGCTGAAAATGTATCACTTCTCCATCTCACTACACAATTACAGCCATCTCTTTCTCTCTCTCTCTCTCTTTCTATCTCTCTGTGTGTCTCTCTCCTCTCTTTTTCTCCCCCTTACCTGTAAAAGGCAGGTGTGCAGTTTACAACATTATTGTTGCCTGGTAGAAATGCTTATTAATGTATGATGATGATAGTAATACCTGCATTTCTTGCAATATTAATAATCATATTAGCTGGAATGATTACAAACATAATAAGGATATTGAAGACTTCTTATATAATGTGCACATACCTTTAATGAAATGTATGATTTACAATGATATATAGATGCTTTCTGTTTCTTATGACCAGGAAGTTTTTCACCAATTAATATAAAGCAGCGCTGTTTTCAAACCATTGTTGGTAAATTTTGCATATTTTTGTGTGTGCTCAGAAACCTAAACAGGTGTTTACCCCAGATCTAAGCATATGAAAGAGGAAATTCGCTGTTCATTATTTTATCAATATCTGCCTCTTCTTTAACCAAATCTATTTTCATCTTAGATAATGAACTAGTTCAATGTCCCGTTATTCCAGATTTTTATTGATTTTCAAAGTTGCTGATTTTTTTTCTTTCAAACTGGAAATTGTGTTCCTGATCAGTCAATGCATAAGGTTTCTCATTAGGTATTCCAGAGATGCATCATCAATAAATGGCTAAAGTGTTTCACCTTTTGTAATTACACAGCTAAAATTTTGATATCACATGAAATATATTTTGTACCAAAAAAAACCATCTTCATCCATGAAATTCAAAACGTTCATGATATGTGAAGTGAGTTATAATAAATAAATATTTGAATGAAGAAGAACACTGAAAAATTTACCATTATCAAAATCCTGTCTCATGAAATGTTAATTTTCTGAAATGTTCAAAAGCTTTGTGGCACTGTAGAGGTTGTTTCTTTCTCTAAAAAGGCATTTTAAATTCTTCTTCCACAGATGTATACTGGAAAAGCTGTAAAGGATTTAAGAGACCAATGATTGTTGATGCTTTAAACTGAACAGAATCAAAATGGATCTTCTTGAAGCAGGTGAGTGTTTGTATTGTCTGTCTATAGAGCCAAAAGGGTACATACTCATATATTTTTTTTAAAGAGTAGCACCTTTCTGGCTCTCATACACAATACAATATCTTATCTCTGAACCCACGACGGAAGTGTGCCTTAATTAGAGTGCATTTGAAAACTCCCTGTGATAACCGTTTTTGTGTAGCATTCTTCCTCCTTATTTATATCCTGAAAGAGGAAATTGCTATTTAATGAAACAAGAAGCCGGTATCTTATATTTTAATCTTAATTCCTCCTAGTTGGGACTGATAAATTTGGTGATTAATTTTAACAATGCACTTGAAACTAGAACTATCATTATTTGCTAGAGATCATACAAACATCATTCAGGTTTTGTGCTGATTATTTACATGCTGATAATTTTGTTGAGAAGTAGTTTGCCCAAAGGGGGTATAAGTTTAGATGAATGAAATGGAAAAAAAGGTTTGTATTGGAAGAGAAAATCAGACAATTGTGTTTAAATTGTACACAGCGATAGAACTATAAATGTGAAAGAACACAAATAAGTGGATGATAAATTTGGTAATTTAGTCCCCCTTTTTAGGTGATTTTGTTTATTTTTTTCCTTTTCTTGATCCCATCTTTCTCTCTTTCTCCCTCTTCCTCTGTCTGTCTGTATGCTTGTATGCTTGTCTGTCTCTCCCATCTTCCTTTCTTCACCTTTCCCCTCCCTCTCCCTCTATGTGTCTTGGTATTAAAGTTCAGTCATAATGAACCACACAGTTACACACTATTCAATTTAGATAGTTTTGCAAATACCAACTTTAAAAAACATCAAAAAATAATCCATGCTGTCTTAGGTAGATGTTAAAGGTATTACAAAGTTTTGGTATGGGGTCATGAATTTGGTTCAAATTAACATATTGGAAGCATATGCGTTCCTACAATATTCATTGATCGTTGTCGCGGTTGAAATCGAGTCTAAAGTTATGAAATTATAAATAATAAACTCTTTATGTTGTATAGCTCCCTCTCAAGGTCAAGATATTAATTTAGCTATGAAACAATGTTTCTTGACTAAAATCGACCGATTAGCTATTCCCGTTTGGAAATTATATATCACAACTACATATTCTGAGATTTTCATGGTCGCAGCTACCATTGCACGGCCATAGGCGCTATTTGAAATTTATCAACATTTACCGGGAGCACCGGTAAATGTTTATATTCAATTTTTCTCAAAAACAGAAGTGTTTTAGGGGCTAATTTTTTTAGTGCTTTTAATACATCCAGAGGGGCATCCAAATATATCAAAATTGTAAAGATTCACTATCCACCCAATTTTCAAAATTTCCCAAAACTTTGTATTACCTTTAACATCATACTTGTTTAGAAGATTTCAATATTGCAGAGAGAGAAAGTGATATAAACATCTACTTCTTTTTACCCTTCTTCCAAATGAACCACAGCAAATATTGAAGTGAACCACATGCTCCTGTGCATAAATCACCTCTTCGTCTTTCCCCCTCCACCCAAAATTGTTAATTAAATCTGGCCCATAAATCAGCGTGTTTTACAATTCCGCATGAGCGCATTTTCATTACCGTTGGATTTTTCACTTGGAGTGTGAAATCACATTTTTGGTTGCTTATGGATTATCCATTATTACTCTCTAGATACATCACCTGCCAGAAGTTTTGCCCTCCTCCTCCTCCTACCGTCTGAAGATGCGGGGAGGTTGGAGGGGTAAGGGGTGTGGGGGCGGTGTACCTGAAGATGCAGTGCACTTGCCCATTCTATTTAAAGAAAGTGATGAGTACCAGCAAAGATGGACAATGATTTGTACTTCCAACTCACGAATCTCGTGTTACTGTGAACATGTCATTGGAAAAATGCAAATACATCCTTTATACAATTTCTCTTACTTTTCTTGCCCATGATGGAGCATGTCATATTAGCTATGTTGTATGAAAACCTCAATCATAATTTGATGCTTCTTGTGTATGGTCCCATGAACTCAAATTTGTGGTGAGAGATAAAATTGTTGAATTGTTTAGCAAGATTTAGTCATTGTTATCATATTCTTAATTGTTCTAAAACCTAAAACCTAAACATTCAGGAAACTTCTGGACATTAAAAAAAAGAAATCCAAGTTGATTGTGTGATAAACCAATACTCAACATTTTCTTTTTTGAGCATCACTTTTTCCCATTAGACATTTCAGTGAGTGGGATGATGGGATAGATGTAGGTTGGTTGCTAAGGAGATGCGGTCTTGAAGATAGACGGGGGAAGGAGGAGGAAGAGAAGACTATGATGAGAAGATGGGAGACGGTAGTTGTGATAGGCAGGCGGATAGGACAGAAAGAAAGCAGATAAGCTGAAAATAACAAACGGACGAAGAGAAATGTACCGGTAAACTTGTTTTAAGTGCTGTCCCATGCCTCTTATCAACTCTATGACTATATTAAAAGGAAAGCAAGTGTGAACGGAAGTAAGCAGCTAGCGTGACCAGTCCACTCTATTATGTGTGATAAAGCTCTCTAACCCTCTTGCCTTTAATAATAAATGTAAAATGTCTTTAACTTTTGTACATGATATGTCACCTTTTGAGTGTGACAGAATTAAACAGATTAAGGCCTTAATTGTCTGACCTTACTGATAATATCAAATACTTTTGATTCAATCTATCACAGTATTCTTGGGCTGTCATATATATCCATTGGAGGTTATTTTATATATCGGGATCACCAACAAACAATATTTTTTCACAAAATATTCTTTTTTTTGTGGAAAGAGTTGATTATTTCCACCAAGTGCCTCTATGACATGTACTCTGAAAACATGAAAATAGAGAAGAAAAATAAATATTAGAACTTAGTTAGAATTCATAGTTAGATGACTTTAAACACAAGATAAAAGACATTATCTTGGGCTGAACCTTGTCAATAATTTTTTTAGCAGTTTAAGATCTACTCTAGATTTCAACACCACTTTCACTTTTATCAAAATGGTTAAAAGTAGGATCCACCTTTTACCATGAATCACGTATATAGTTATTATAGCTGGTTTGTGGGAACCAGGCCTTTAAATTTCACCTAGCATAGTTTTGCGGTATCTTATCAGAAGAGCTGCAGTAGTGCAGTTAGTGATTAGAATGGTAGGAAATTGAGATACAGAGAAAGACCAATGTTTATAACTTCACCGACAAAGTCTCAGTCTGTGCCATACATGTTGCATATGTACATGTCTATCCTCACATTGCTCGCATTAAGAACATAATGATATTTATTCATTTAAATAAATAAATTTGACAAAATTGATTTTTCTTTTTGGTGTACTACTACTAGCCATTGGCTTTAAAGTTACTCTTCAATAATTCAACATGATCTTGGATAGAGTTGAATTGTGTAACGATTAAACTTTAAATATAAGGAAAAAATGCCCCCTGAGAAATGTTATACAAAGACACATCTATATTTAGTAAGGAAAATATTTATTGAGGCTATTTTCTATAAGAATGTTAGGATCATTCCATTTGTACCACAGTAATTACAAATCGATCAAACCACAGGCATGACTTCAGTAAGCATTTCCATGCCAGGGTTGTCACCAAAATAATCTTGCTACCCATCATAGTTTTGAATGACTTTACAATAATTTATTTTCTAAAGTTACACAGTGTCTTTAAACCCCCCAAAAAATCAAGACAGTCTGCCTTTAGCATTCCAATTCAGCATAATGTCTTCATTCACGTCAAAGAAGGTTCATGAGACATTTCTGTTCACTCCATTCTTCTATACTACAATCCCTTCCGTGAAAACCAGCAGTATTATTCAGGGGTATTTAGACAAGTCCTTGTTTTGTATCAGGCAGACTTGTTGACTCGAGAGGTGTGAAATCTACATTGATCAGGTAACCGATTACTCATGGATTTCACTCTGCATTTCACCTGCTATCATCCGGTAGTACGACACCAGGAGGAGTCAAACCGGAAGAGAACGTGGGAGACCCCCTGCGGATCAAAAGTGTGCTTGACCCCCCTTCCGAGATCAAGTCCGATTTAACCCTTTCATAGGATGGGGTTTTAAAATTTTGTTTTTCTTCTTCTTCTTCAAAGTTGTTCCATTGGCATATTTCTTGTATTACTTTTGCTTTTCTTATGAGAAGCATTTTTATCTGAAACACCAATCCCAACTACTTTAGAAAAATCAATGTTGGGCAATTTCAATAACCTTGTCCGTTACCTTTTGAATGTGTGAACATTACAATGACATATTACGTAATCTGAACATGGTTACATATACAATTTACAATAGGTTTCGAAATTGCCTTTGATTTGATTTTTAGAAATAGTTGCAATCGTTTTTTGAAAAGAAACTGCATTATTGAAATTGTACCTTAAAAAGTTGACACTTTGTTTGGAACATCATCTTGTTGTTAATCAAAATGGTCTACACTAATATTTCTTTTCAAAATCCCTGATAGCAAAAACATAGGCCAATATAACAGAAATGGAAACAGGTTGTGCTGAAATATAGATGTACATGTAAAAGCATGTAACTCATGAATTTGGTTCATTCTTATTTGTTTTAGTTAGTTTGTAGAGTTCTAAATCAACATTTATTAAGCCAAAGCCGAAAAAGTGGGCTTTTGTTGTGAATGGGGGAGAAGAAAAGAAGGGGTATCTACAAATTTTGATTGATAGCGGCAATGTCCAGTCATGCCTTGTGGACCACCTGTCCATAAACACCTAGTTCCTATGCTAAACCGCCCTCGGTGTCCTCGCGTGGAGAGGGACAATGGCTTCCCAGAGACATGAACTCCATGCCTGCTGGTGGTGTCGGAATAATCGTTAGTTGCAACAACCCTCCATTCTCTTAAAAAATGTTGGGTAAATATTACTTAAGGTCGTGGATGTATATAGCTTGAAGACAATTAATGTAGCTACATTTAAGGGATGGTGTTTTGGTTAAGAGTTGGGTGAATGTCCTTTTTATCATATGAATTCATATGTTTCAAACAGACTTTCCCTCTTGTCCTCCTTTCGTGTAATATAACATAAACTGACTTTTATGTGTGATATCAACATTAATGTAGCCAGGGGCGGATCTAACGTTTTGTAAAGGGGAAGGGAGAAGATTTTGGGGTTCTTTACTTAAGGTATGTTACACCGTTTTGGGAGGGGGGTTGTGCCCCTCCTAATCTGCCAGTGTGTATGAGAAGACTATTCTTGGTCTCTTTGGTTTTGTTGAGTAATAAGATATAAACAAATATACAAACACTTTTATGCAATTGTCGACTGTAAGTTTGCAGAAGTGTTGCAGAATGTCCTTATTATGATAAAGGTAGATGAAAACAATTCTCAAGTGGGCATGTGTTGTATTCATTGAATTAAGTTTTTTACTACCCCCCAAAAAAAAGAAAAGTTGGGTGAATGTCCTTTTTATCATATGAATTCATATGTTTCAAACAGACTTTCCCTCTTGTCCTCCTTTCGTGTAATATAACATAAACTGACTTTTATGTGTGATATCAACATTAATGTAGCCAGGGGCGGATCTAACGTTTTGTAAAGGGGAAGGGAGAAGATTTTGGGGTTCTTTACTTAAGGTATGTTACACCGTTTTGGGAGGGGGGTTGTGCCCCTCCTAATCTGCCAGTGTGTATGAGAAGACTATTCTTGGTCTCTTTGGTTTTGTTGAGTAATAAGATATAAACAAATATACAAACACTTTTATGCAATTGTCGACTGTAAGTTTGCAGAAGTGTTGCAGAATGTCCTTATTATGATAAAGGTAGATGAAAACAATTCTCAAGTGGGCATGTGTTGTATTCATTGAATTAAGTTTTTTACTACCCCCCCAAAAAAAGAAAAATGAAATGACTCTCAAGTCAGCATTTTTTGTTTAGTCTTTCAATTTAAAAATATTCTCAAGTGGGCATGTAATGTATGTATTCAATCCATTAATCAAGTAGACAGAAAATAAATGACATTAAGTGTGTGCATGTTGCAGTCTTTTAATTTTTATATAAATCAGAGAAAAAAATTCTAAATGGAAATGACTTTCAAGTGGGTTGGTGATGAAATCTTTCAGTTTTTAAATCAAGCAAAGGAAAAAAATGGAAATAACATTCAAGTTGGCATTTCTTTTTAGTCTTTCGATAGTGAAAAGAATTTCAAGTTGGCATGTGAAATATGTATTCAATCCATTAATCGAGTAGACAGAAAATAAAATGACTTTCAAGTGTGTTCATGTTGCAGTCTTTCAATATTAATATCAATCAGAAGGGAAAAAAAGCTAAATGAAAATGACTTTCAAGTTGGCATTATTTACAAAATGTTATCATCTTCAAAAGAAGAAATAAGAACATTCCTTCTAGACTCTGTTTCATGGTTCCTTCATTAATGAGAGCTTTTGACTACATACAAGAACTTATTTACTCTCTTGTCTGAAGGGCTTTGTAAATACCATGGTTCATCAGCTGACGTTACCATCTGAAAGAAGCCATTCAAAGAGGTACGGGCATAATTCTGCTAGGAGGGCTGATGTTTCCTTTTATTTATTTTTTGTTGTGATTTTCGTCATTAAAATACTAAATGAGATATAACAATTACAAATAGACCATCTTGATGTCAAAATTTGAAGTGACCGCGCTGCCAAAATATTGGTAATTTGGAAATTCTTATTAAAGGGTTTAAGGTTTGAGGTTTGGGGGTTAGGGTTTAGGATTTATGGTTTAGGGTTTATGGTTTTGAGTTTAGGATGTATGGTTTAGGGTGTAGGGTTTAGGATTTGGGGTTTAAGGGTTAGGGTTAGTTATAATTTAAGATCAATCATTGCATGTATCAATGAGGAAAGGAGGTATAATCTGACAATTATTCTGGCCACATTTGCTCTTGGACTGTATTTTGTCAAAGATATAGGTTTAGGGCATGGGTTTGGAATTTAGGTTAGGTTTATGGTTTAGTGTTAGTTATAAGTATAAGGTTACGGTTGACAATTGAAGTTGAGAAGTAGGGATGTGTTCTAAATTGACTGTTCAGCAGTAATTGCCAGAGCATAATTATGTCATAAAATTGGAAAGACAGTCCAGCTGGCCGGCATACAGTGTTTGTATAAACATGGGTCCTTTCTGATTCAGACCATCTGCATACAAAGTCGATGGCAAGAGCAAACACAGGTTATGCAATGAGGGGGTGTTACAATATTTACTCATTATGATTTCAAGTGGTGCTTCCAGCATCTTAATTTCCTTCCATCGAGTGGGGAAAAGGTTAATTTGGTGTTGTCAAGCGAAATATTGAGTAGAGGAACTCCCAGATGCTGGATGGCAAAAATAAGGGGATTTTTCATATGAGGAATGGAGATGTGTAGTAGAGTCTAGGTATAGGATTGGGGATATTTTAAGGTGGAGTAGAATTCACAATTCAAGTCTTTGGAAAAGAAAAGTTTATTATCTTCTTTTAAAATCTCCTAGATGAATTTACTATTGTAAAACGGAAACAAATTAATCTCTTCCACTAACTGGTATATTTCTTATCCAGAATGGACTCACCTTTCCCTATCATTGTATGTTGCTAAGGATTAATTAACATTTTGCAACAGTGTGAGGACTATAACAGGGCTATTAAAAACAAAAAATCAACTTGATAAACAAATTAATTTACATCAATAAATCAACGTATCTACCTATTCTACTTTGCTATTGTTGCACCTCAACATTGCATAACCGAAACTTAAAACACATCGCCAAATTGCTCATACCCCCCCGCCCAAAGGCGCCCTCCGTGACCCTTGCGTCCGAGCGCCGCCAACGTAACCTCTTCCTCTTATCTCTTCGCATCCGAACGGATAAGTTACACTAAAAATCGCTCCCAAAAGTTGAAGAGTTTTTCCTCTTTAGTCACTTTTTGGTTCGCATTTTCGCCTTTTATAATATTCTCTACGATTTCCTGTTCGTTAGAGAGTAGTTTCACTCCGTGAATTTATTTATTTATCAGTATTCTAGAACGTTTTCTTGCCGACTTCTGTTACGTTCCGCTTTCGCGTTTGCCCGTCCTCACTCCTCCGAGGCCTCGGGTGCGTGCGGGGGTAGTCGGTGGGGTGTTTTAGTCACTGGTAGTTTATGTAATTCTTGTTGATAATTGCTCGTACCCTTTGTTTAATTTTCTTTCCCGCAGGTTATAATATGTCTCGCAGTTCTTATTTTCTCTTAGCAGGTTTCACGAAAAGAAGAGATCAAGTTCTGTCGCGAGAAAGAAGACGAAGGATTCTGGTAATAAGTCTTCGTTAGTTACGCCCCTCGGGAGCGGTGGTGACACCGCAAATCCCAAGGATGCGAACGTCAGTGGACGTTTATGCGGGCAAGGGAAGCCCAGGGGAATGGTTGAGGGGGCGATTTTATCTCCCCTCGATACGGTGCCCAGAAACCCAGAGGTACTAACTCTGGGTGGAACGGACCTTAGTTCTGTGCCGCCATCAATTGTCCCGTCAGGGCTTTTGTGTGGACGGTACGAAAATCCATCAACGAATACGAAGACGAAGGATTCTACTAATAAGTCTTCGTTAGTTACGCCCCTCGGGAGCGGTGGTGACACCGCAAACCCCGGGGATGCAAATGTCAGCAGACATTTTTGCGGGCAAGGCAAGCCTATGAGAATGGTCGAGGGGGCGATTTCATCTCCTCTCGGGACGGTTCCCGGAAACCCAGAGGTATTAACTCTGGGTGGAACGGGCCTTAGTTCTGCACCGCCAACAATTGTTCCGTCAGGTCTTTTGTTTGGTCGGTGCACAAATCCATCGACGGATATTCGGGTTGCTTCCGTGGATCCGGACTTGAACCGGTCACCGATCGGTTCTTCTGTCCCTTTGTCGGATTTGCCGGTTCCGGATTTCGGTCCGGGTACCCGTGCAGCCGAGTCGGATCCTGGGGCTTCAACTAACCGCGCCTCTCCGTCGGTGCGTGTTCCGTTTTCCCGATTCGGTTTGCGGGGAGCTCCTACCGTCGGGCTTTTATCGGGGCCGGTTCTTCCTCGGATTTTGTTTATCCTTCGAAGAATCCGCGCTCTGATTTTCCGGAACCGTTTGCGGCTCCTCTCCCTCCGTCGGTGCCTCCACCCCCGCCGGAATTTTCGGATTGGATTCGGACTTTTGCTGACGCTTTTCGATCTTCGGTGCCCGAGTCGGCTCCTCCGGTTCGTCCTACTTCACTTTCGGTTCCGATCGCGGTTGATTTATTTTCGGGGTTTTCCGAAGATGCATCGATCTCGCCTGAGCAGTCGCCGGTGCGGGTTTCGAGTTGTCGTATTCAGCCGGGGTCCTCTCTTTTTTGCTTCTCCGCCTCACGCTTCGTTGGGCGCTCCGAGAGGCGGGGATCGTCCCTGCTTATCTGGTCAAGATAGGGGGGGCTCGGTTGATCGTTGGGACACTGGTTCCATCGCTCAGTCGTCTGGTTCAGTTGCGGGGGATGATGCGTCTTCTCCGTTTGTGTCTCTGGCGGCGGATTCGTTAGCCTTGTTTCACAAATATGTGCCCGATTCTTGTGTCGTCCCGGAGTTATCGTCGGGGCGGCGGGGCTTCCTGTCTTTTAATTCGGACTCTTCAGCGGTTCAGGGACTGTTTCTTCCTGATCTACACAAAGAAGAATTTGTGAATGCCGCAGAAGACTTGTCGTTATCGACGGGATTTCTTAAGCGGCAGGTGGACAAGTACGCTTTCGTTCCTCACGATGCGGTTTTGTTTTTGTGTCCTGAACGGGTTTCTCCCAAACTTGTGGCGGTGGCCAGTCGTTTGGGGTTGAAGTTTGGGTCTCGTGGTCCTTTTGATAAAAGTGACAATTTGTTGTTTGATCTTTTCTCACGGCTTGCGGTGACTTCGCATTCCATCGAGAAGTATCGTCGGGAGGCTGTGCTCACTTAATTGGGCATTCGACCGCATCAAATTCCAGGACTGCTTCCGCAGATTCCAGTGGCCAGCCCCCACCTTTGGGGAGATAGTTTCACTACTCTACTGCAAGCCGAGATTGATGGTGAGAAGCAGGCTCGAGACCTGTCCGTTGCTTTTCGCGATGTCCAAGAGCCGGTTCCTTCCTCCAGTCCTCGTAAGAAAGGTTGAAGATTTCGGGTTCTTTTTGTAAGAACGTCGGCCAGTCTAAGGGCCGCCCTCAGGACTGGTACCCGGCCGAGGAGGAATACCAGGATCGTGGTCTTCCTTCGTCTCGAGGTTCTTCTTACCGTGATTCTTCTATCTTCCCGGACTCCCTTTCGTGGTGGTGGGAAGTCATTCTCTAGATGATGGCTTCCCCCGAGTGCTTGGGTCTTAGGTCGGCGGGCGGCTCCAGAGATTTCTCCCGGCGTGGGAGAAGATCACCAGCGACGCATTTGTTCTGTCGGTGGTACGAGAGGGGTTCTTCATAGATTTTGTGGAACCTCTTTCGAATGGCGTCCTCCGGAGCCGCTCTCCGATCATGTCCCCTCTTTTTCAGAGTCACTTTTCCTCCGAATAAAGTAGACGATCACCCGTGTCTTTGTTTGTCGCCGGTGTTCGTAATTCCCAAGTGCTCGGGTTCTTTAAGAATGATTCTCAACATGAAGTGGTTTAACCTTCATTTGGGAAAGGTTCATTTCCGAATGGATCATCTGGCAACCATCCTTTCTTCATTGAATCCCGCAGACGTCGTGGTTTCTTTGGATCGTCGCGACGCTTATTTTCATGTGCCGATACATCCGCGGTCGCGGGATCTTGTGGGGTTTTGCCTTCCTGGGCAAATTCTTCCGTTACAGAGCGCTCCTGTTCGGTTTGCGACCTGCTCCTCGGATTTTCACGAGAGTCGTGGCGTCAGTCATGCTGTTGGATCATATGCAGATTCTGATCAGCACGACTCAAGATCTCGGATTTCTCATAAATTGGGAGAAATCAGAATTCTTTCCGACTCGCACGCCGTCTTACCTAGGTGCTCAGCTGGACATTCGTCATCAGCTGGCTCGTCCCAGTCTCGACAGGGTCGAGACGATAGTCAGGACTGCTCGGTCTCTGAGATGTGCACGTCGGGTGAAAGCCGAGGTTTTCTCTCCAGTCTAGTCGACATGCTTCCAGATTGTCGACTATTGATGAGTCCCTTCCAACTCTTTCTGTTGGAGTTTTATCAGCCGAGCGTGAGTTCTTTTTTGTCATGGATCCCCCTGTTGTCCAGAATCAAGGGTCTTCTAGGTCCTTGGCTTCGTCGTTCCTTCTTCCTTCAGGGCAAACGCTTCCGAGTTCCTCTCCCTTCCGTGACCGTCACCACGG
Organism: Strongylocentrotus droebachiensis; assembly: GCA_035222895.1. Classification (NCBI taxonomy): domain Eukaryota; kingdom Metazoa; phylum Echinodermata; class Echinoidea; order Camarodonta; family Strongylocentrotidae; genus Strongylocentrotus; species Strongylocentrotus droebachiensis. Next base: position 122,375 of record JAVYIG010004120.1, on the reverse strand, counting down.
ACGCGTCGCTGTTGGTTTGGGGAGGTCATTGCCAGGGGTCAATGATTTCAGGAGACTGGAGTCATCTGGAATTTCTGCCCCACATCAATGTGTTGGAACTCATGGGAGTGTTTGCTTCGCTTCGTCACTTCCGTGCTCGTCTGGTGGGTCGTTCGGTTCTGATTCTTACGGACAGCGTATCGGTGATGGTGTACATCACCAGACAGGGAGGCACTCATTCTGTGGCTCTGAACGAGTTGGCCTCTCAACTCTGGGCGTGGTGCAAGGGGGCGAGGGTGCTCCCGATTGCATCACATATCCCGGGCGAAGAGAATATCTTAGCGGACTTTCTCTCCAGAGGCAAGTGCCTTCCCTCAGAGTGGACTCTGTCTCCGACTGTCTTCAGGCAACTGGGGAGTGTGTTCGGTGTTCTCGACATCGATCTCTTCGCAACTTCGTTCGACCATCGTTTTCTTCGATTTTCTCGAGAGTCCGGGAACCAGGAGCTTTTGCTCTGGACGCTTTCGCGATCCCGTGGAGGGATGGAGGGCGTACGCCTTTCCTCCGTTCGCGTTGTTTCCCCGTGTGCTCTGGAAGATCAGGGAAGATCAAGCGATGATGATTCTCATAGCTCCTTGGTGGCCGGCGAGGTCGTGGTTTCAGGACCTCCTGACCCTCCTGGTGGGGACTCCGTGGTCGTTGCCGTGTCATCCGGATCTGGTGTCGCAACCTCTGTCTGGTATTCTACACCAGCGGCCGGAAATCCTCCGTCTGACCGCTTGGCGGTTTTCGGGATGAGGGCTCGTTTGTCAGGTTTCTCCGAACGTGCTGCACAATTTCTAGTCCAGAGTAGACGAGAGTCGGCCAGGACGGTTTACAACTCCTGGTTGGATGCTTTTCACACTTGGTGTGAGGAGGTGGGCGTCGCCCCTAGAGAGGCGTCTTTACCTTCTATTGCTGACTTTCTGATCTCTTTGTATGACAACGGGAGAGCTCTGTCAACGATTTGTGGCTATCGGTCTGCTATCTTCGGTTTCTTCTGCTCCTCAGCTAGCGGCTCTTTTGAAGTTTTTCTTCCTTAAAGAGACCCTTCTTCAGACCTCTGACGCCAGTGTGGAGTTTACCCAAGGTTTTGGCACTCCCTTCGAACCGCTGTGTTCTGCGACGCTTCTGCTCACTACGGTCAAGACGGTTTTTCTCATGGCAATCACTTCTGGTCAGCGTAGGAGCTCACTTCATACCCTTTCAGCTGCCCCTGGGCATATCCGCCGGGAAGGACGTGGGGTTCGTTTGATTCCCAAGGCTTCTTTTATTGCTTAGAATCAGTCTGACACGTCGGGTTCAGTGGAAGTGGTGCTTCATCCCTTGTCGGATTTTTCTTCGGTCTTCGGGGACGGACTGTGGTGTCCCGTTTGCGCCCTCAAATGGTATCTTTACAAGACGAAGCCTTCTCGCAAGTCGGATCAGCTCTTTCTGGTTTCTCGAGAGCCACTTTCGGCGGCATCTCGGGATACGGTCTCCAGGTGGTTAGTCTTGGCTATCAAGGCTGCGGGCCCTGAGGCCTTGACGCCTGGCAGGTCTCCTCGTGCCCATGATACTCACAGTGTCAGTACGTCTTGGACTCTTTTCATCGGAGTTTCGTTTCAAGATATCTGTAAAGCAGCTTTTTGGAAGTCTCCAAGTTCTTTTACTGCTTTTTACCTCAAAGATGTGCCCGCGGGCGAACGATCTTTTGGGGTCGTTTCTCTGAAGGCGGCTTCGTCGTCTATTTCTCATTAAATTGATAAGTTTGCTTGGTTTTTACCACCCGGCATTAATCTGTGCTGGTCTTTAGCAAAGTAGAATAGGTAGATACGTTGATTTATTGATGTAAATCATGAAAATCAGTATTGATTTTATTATTTACGATATAAATCTACGTATCTACCTATTTTCCCTCCCTCCATCCCCAGCGCCTTTACCAAGGTGTGTCCTAGGGAACTCGTGATAAGAGGAAGAGGTTACGTTGGCGGCGCTCGGACGCAAGGGTCACGGAGGGCGCCTTTGGGCGGGGGGGTATGAGCAATTTGGCGATGTGTTTTAAGTTTCGGTTATGCAATGTTGAGGTGCAACAATAGCAAAGTAGAATAGGTAGATACGTAGATTTATATCGTAAATAATAAAATCAATACTGATTTTCATGACTTACAGGATAGATTAGCAATTACAGGCAGAAAATGAACATAAAAATGCAAGAAGAAAAGTCTGATTAACTTACAGATGATATTGCTATTGCGATATTACGAGATGACTATATTGGAAATTGATTTCATGCCCTCATACCTCGCTTCATTTTCCTATTGAAGAATAAACTCTTAAAGCTTATGAAGGATGTTTATTGATGACCTCTTAAGACAATCATGAGCCTCTTTGAGTTAAATCATAATACCATCATACCCTTAGATGGCTCAGCGACGATTTCCATCTACCATAGAATGCCATAGAGGGCAATAGAACAGAATAATTATCATTATTGGCCATCCGCCCACACTGAGATTTCACTAGCAGCGGGAAATCATTAAACGTTTTTATTGATCTGTCGAGGAGCGCGCTAACAAGCTCTTATTGTCCTGTTATTACCGGTAAAGAGACCCTAGTGGTTGCATGGCGGCAGGATTTTGTATTGGCCAGTAACCTAGCTTCATCAATGATTTCCTTCTCTAATGGGTATGTGATGGCTTGAAGGATTATGATGGGTATACATTGAGAACCTGTCTATAAAGGCCATGCACCCAAGGAAATAGTGAGAACTTTTGGCCAATATGAACAAAAGAAAATTGAAAACCTGTCTATAAAGGCCATGCACCCAAGGAAAAAGTGACAACATTTGGCCAATATGAACAAAAGAAAAGAAATTGAAAACCTGTCTTTAAAGGCCATGCACCACCCAAGGAAATAGTGACAACTTTTGGCCAATATGAACAAAAGAAAATTAAAACTGATTTATGTCATAATCCAATGTTGTATAGGTTGTATAGCAGTACATACTGTTTTTGGTACAGCACCACTCTATTGATACTTCAGCAATAAAGGAACAGAGACAGTATGATAAAGGCATACAAAGAAATGGAGAACATAATAAGCAAAGCCCAGACCTTGACCTGATCAATGGTCTACTGTATACAGGGCAGGTAATGATGGAAAAGATACAAATCATTAAAAATTGCTTTTAAAAATCAAAATGGTACTTATTAGGTACATCATGTAATGTTATTAAGTATGGTATTGACAAATATTAAAATATATTAAACATTAATTTCTTGATACAATCAGGGGTAATCCAGAAAAATCCCAATTCATATCCTGACACTATCACCTTAGTATTTAGACCCCCCCCCCCCCACCAACCACATAGAATATTAAGTTAAAGGAATACTGGCTAATGCCCATTAATATCTATACCGTACTACATGTGTTTTGTTCAACACATTCCTATACAGCCTGTATGTGTAGGTGATATACACTGCAGAAGCAATAAAACTTAAGCCTGATTTGTTTATAGCATCATTGATTTTTGCATCATATTCATACAGGAATGCAGTTTATTGATATATTGACATTACCGTGAACTAATTACGTACCTACAGTCGTTCATATCTGTTACGCTAATTTAGAGGTGAAAAATTGTCAACAAGCAATTAGACATTCTCCCTTATAGTACCTGCAAGTATATCATAGTCTAGCTGCTATGATTATGTAGTTGTTTAAAAGGTTTTTATTTACATGACATATACCGAAACAGCTTGGCTTGAAATCATAATAAAATTGTTCTATTCTTATATAGTACATATCACAAAATGTCTCTGTGTCCTTCCAAAAGACTTTGACTAGTATTATAACCTCAGCACTCAGTGCATTCAAGGAATGAATCCTACCAGGTACCCACTGGGTAGTAACACCTTGGTAGTGGGTGGCAAATGGAGATTAATGTCATGATGCCAAAGGAACACTTGTACAGCTGGCAAGAAATTCAGTTTGAGTAAAGAGTTAACCAAAGAGCCAGTTGTGCTAAATGCAATCTTATTTCTAATGAGGGAAATAGGTCAGTACTGAAGGAAGTATATATATAGTCTGGCAGATTAGACAGGGATGAAGCATTTTCGTTTGTGTAAAAATATAATGAAAGAACAGGTTCGGGAATAATCTGCTAAACAGGAAATAATTTCTGACTCCCAAGTTTTTGAGGCAGTATTTTATGAATGAAATGTTGTAAGGGTTAGCCAGTGTTACCATGATTTTAAGATACATCTAGCACAACTGAGACATGTTTTAAATCATGGTAAGCCTTGTTATTGTTCATTGTAACAAATAGAGTGTTCCCTATTATCAAACTTCACAATTTATTTGCTTTCGTAATTAAAAAAAGTATGAAACAGTGTACATATACATGAATATACAGCATTGAAATTTCTTATTAGCTCAGCTCATCTAAATTGGTTATTTATTATTTATTATTGACATTTTTTATTGGACATGAAAGAAGAAGAATCTGAAAAAATCTAGTCAATAAAAGTACCAATAATTACTATTTCGAATTGTTTTGAGCCTCTGTAGTGAATAAAAAACAGATTTTCTTTTATTAAATAAGTTTCTGTTGAATTGACTTAATTGGATTTGTGTGTGGGGGGGGGGGGATGTCAAATATCAACTAATATTGAACCATACATCCTTTAATTTTTTTTTAAAGGAAGAGAAAAGAAGGAAAAGAAAAGAAAAGAGAACCCCCCCCCCCCAGAAAAACATAAGAGGGTGGGATTTAATTTTTCTTGGCCTACAGAAAATCGTATAAATCTGTAACACTGCCTGTATACAGAATTATGATTGAGTCCTCAAAAAGCACTCAATATTCAGTTTATTGATCCCTCCCACAATATTTAGAGGATCCTTACCAGGGAAACGTCACAATTTCTTCCCAGGTATATGAAACACCATCCCAGGAAATAGTAGTGGCAACGAGGGTAAATGGACAAATCCTTGAACATGTTCAATAGCCCTGGATCATGGCTGGATGCGGACCTTCGTGATAAGGAGAGACAAAGTAGATTTGTAGCTGGCATTTCCTTGTCAAAATTAATTGTCTTCAGGACATAATCACATGCCAGTTTTGCTTCGGAGAGTGGACGGATTATGGGGAGTCACAGACGTAATAGCGGTGAATCACCAACGTTGGGAGTGTTTGGTGGACGATCAGGTTGTGAAGGTGTCATGGTCAAGTGGTTTGGACACTTGACTGGGGATGCAGAGGTCGTGGGTTCAAGCCTTGACATGACACTTACGTCCAGTGGATTTATGTAGTGAAATATAAAATATAACATATGCACTTTGCAGATATACAGTCATACACAATGTGTGCACCATATCCGCTCCATGGGGAGTATTCCTACCACATGTATAAATGGGGACCACAAATTTGATAGCAAATAATGATGTTGTGTAGTCAAGTGGTTTGTACTTGACTGGGGAAAGAGAGGTTGTGGGTTCAAGCCCCCCCCCCCCCCCAGCAGAGAGCCACTACTATCCTGTGGAAAGACATGAATCTAAAATATGCCACTCTTTACCCAGGATAATGATTGCATTGTAGGATGACAAATAAAGCCATTGTGATTGAAATTGCAACTTTCCCTCATAGAAAACATGTGGTAGGAATACTCCCCATGGAGTGGATATGGTGCACACATTGTGTATGACTATATTTTATCTGCAAAGTGCATATGTTATATTTTATATTGCACTACATAAATCCAGACTCATCAGTTATATTTATTGAGAGTTCTTTTTTAAAAGATTATTGTCTGTATTAAATATGAGTGGTTTGGAATTGTTTGGTGTCTGAACCCACGATTAAACCTATTGGAACATTTCAAGCAAAATGATTATTAATTGTGTGAAAGAGAAATTGCCTCTTTTTTTCCTCTGTTTCATTGTCTGTTTCGCAAAGGTTTGTCAAAAGACATAAATGGCTTTTGTGAAATAATTCACTTGGTCTTTGTTTTCTTGTTTATTTCTTTGTCTGTAATAAAAATTAAGGAATGACACTAACATCCTATTTAAGTGAACATAATGGAATCGCACTGTTACATTACAGCATTGAAGAAAACAAATTGTCTCTAGAATTGATATGTAGGAATTCAAACTAAATCGGTCCCTTTTCTGTGGAATATCTTATTGAGTGAAAGTATCTATGTTTGTCGCTTTTTATCTTGCTTCACATGACGCAGGCAGACATTGAGGAACATTCAATCGTGCATAATAAATACCTCAATTGACGTCTTTTGCGCCATGCGTTTCCTGCGAACAATATCAAGAGCCGAAACTGGGGCATCTATCTCCTCTCACCGAACGCAAGTGGACAGACCTGAGCCTGCATTCATTCACTCCGTCCGAGAGCTTCCAAATTAGCATCGGTGGCGCTCAGGACAGCTCCACAAAGTGCGTGCTTGTAAACAGTCCACTTGATACAGGGCTAATCCCGCTCTATTGATCCAATAATCCGCTCAATTAGATTTAGCCTGAGCCTGCCCCCCTAAGGAAGACATGCAATCTGGCTCAGGTCGGGTTAGATTAGATTAGTGTTGGGCTCACAGACCCAGGTGGTCGATTGGCGGGGGCGGCGTAAATGAAGACGACCGGCCTACACAGGTACTTATTGGTAACAATATCATCAATTGAAAAGGGGGTATTTAGTTTAGCTAGGACAGTGTGTAGTAAGTACACAATGTTATGTTTGCTTAGAAGCACATCAATTGGAAGATGTGTAAAACAAAGCATTATCTCTGCACTCTGCCCACACCTTTGCATTGCTGAGTTAAAAGATAGAATTGTATCCACAAAAAAAAGTTCTAGTTGATTGATTGATTTTATTTTTGAAAATTTTCTTCTAGAATCAGATTTAAAATAGAAGACCGTCTGAACTGATAGTAGTTGAATTGTTAATTATTATCAACTGATAGCAAATATTCAGCTAAGCTATTAGCTAGGTCATTATATTTTACTCAATGTATACATATATGTGAAAAGTGAGTATAGATGAATACATCTTTAAGACAATGTGTAAAGGGTATATGTTTATCTACAATGCTAGTCTCTTCATCAATATAACAGAGTGAAATTGTAATCAATTGCTTTAAAAAACAAGCAAACTAGGAATAGTTTTTTTTCTTCATGTAAAATGAATACACACAGGAATTTCCTCATGCAGTCTGTTTTTATTTAAAACATGTGAGCAGATAAACACGTTGTAACATAAATAAAATAGTTTAGGGATGTACATCTTATCATGATTAAATATTTCATAAAACAAATAAATTCACCATCTTTTTTTCTGTCAATCTCTCTCTCTCTCTCTCTCCTTGAGTTTGCTCATGTTTGCCACTTTGATGTTGTATGGTAATATGAACATAGTTTTAAAGTGAAATACTTATTTTTGTTACTTATAAAATGTCTTCCAAGAACCTCTTGCTTATAGTAGAGTCTAGATCTTAGACTAGGTCGTCTAAGCCTTACGTTAGGCGATATGTCAGACTTAACTCAGGATTGCTCCAGGGTCATACCTCATATTCTTCAGAATGAATTTATTTATATAGAGAGATGTTATTTTCAACCACAGACTATAAACTTATTTGTTTTCTCAAGTAATCTGGAGACTACGTCTTTGCGCCTTGCCTGAGGAAACAATTTGTAAAATTCTCATGATGGGATGATCGTAATCTGGTCTACGGGATTTGCATGGACCATTAATCTAATCAACATCTTTATGTATTAAGGGTACTTTCTTTCTTTGTTGAAATTCTGATAATTATATTTGTGGATTCCTGTTTTTTTAGTTAAGTTCAAGTGATGATAATGATATTCATAACAATAATAGTTGATTCTTTTATAGCACTCATGTCTGCCATATGTGATTTTTTCCTGGCACTCCTAATATTTTTAACCAGGCTTTAGCATAGCTGCTGTTCAGAAATAGCTGCTGTTCAGAAATAGCGGTTAAGAAATTCTTCCCCTATTGCGTACTCCGGAACTAGACTTTGGTTGAGAGTATCAAATAGAGATTAAAGAGAAGTCCAACCTTTATAGCAAACTACTTGAGAGGATAGCAGAAAAATCAGAGAAGTAGACTGGTGAAAGTTTTAATGTAATCCGACAAAATAAAATGAGAAAGTTAGGACTTTTAAAAAGTTGTAATCAATAGCGGTATGGGCTCTTCAAATTGGCTGAATCGGTTATGTCTCTGTGATGTAGTGGCAGCACTGGCATGACAAATGGGAGAGTAATCTATGATTATGTCACAATCTACTGACCAAACTGCCAATTTGAGATTCTCATAGAGTTAGTGATCTCAAATTCAAATATTCATAACTTTCTAGTTATTGCTCTGATTTATTTCAAACTTTTGCCATTATGTTTATCTTATTTTACTGCTGTCATACAAATGAACTTATTCCAGGGGTTGGATCGATTGCCCTTTAATTTCTTGCCAGAGGAGGTTGGTGCCATGTTGGGGCTTGAACATATGACCCTGGCATCTCAAGTCAAGCGTTCACACCACTCCATCATGACACCTCAATGAGATCATCATAATTTTTGTAAATATAAAACTTAACGTTTATAGTGACTAGTGACAGTACTGCTGCGATTTATGTCTGACTACTGATATTTGAGATGGGCCATTAAAATGACACTCGATTCTAAAGTGGTTTGATGCAAAAGGGAGATATTATTTCATTATAATGCTTTGTGGTTTTCAGTAGGCTATAGAGTGAGAAGTAGGTTGGGCAAAAATGAGGAAAAGTTAAGCCAGGAAGTTGAAACAAGTTGATTGATTGTTTAAAGTAAAGGAGTAAATGATGGAAAATGGAAGGAATTAGACATAGATTTTAGCTTTAAATAATGATAATAGAAAATAGTGAAATGTAAATATGTAGAGGTAGCGAGACACACATTTATTGTCAAATTGAACAGTAATGAAAATAAGAGAAAATGGAAAATTATAATATTAGTATAAACAAGGAGTTATAATAGGAATAGTTATAACTCCTTGGTATAAGGAATAAGGGATAGAGTATTAGGGAGGAATTGTCAACATTTTTGTAATCCCCAGGTCCTCTCTCAAGTTAACCCTGAATTTGAATCTTCAAAATACTGTCCAACTAAAGACATCTCTTCTAGCCGAATATTATTACCTAAATTCTTAAATGAATGGAAAATGCATTTAATATCTTAGATATCTTCCAACCATCATGCCCAAATAGTCAGCAGAAAAGAAGTTGAATCTAATAAATATGGAAATCTAACATCGCATTACAAGGCTGAAAAAAGTGCAAAACCCTCTGCACTGAGCTAGGAAAGCCGTAATTCATTTAGAGGAACATCAAATTAAACACCCTTTCTTGACACAAGTATTAGGTACTTCTGATAATGATATTGGGATTATTGGCTGCAGCATTGCTAGTGACATGCCCGCCCCAGTCACAGTGACTATATTCAGAAGACTTAGGCAGAGGGAGAGAGAGAGAGAGAGAGAGAGAGAGAGAGAGGGGGGGGGGGGAATGGAAGGGAGGGAGGGAGGGAGGGAGGGAGGGCGAGGGATAGAGGTAGGGAGGAAGGGGGAAAGAGAAGGAGGGAGGGAGGGAGAGAGAGAGAGAGAGAGAGAGAGAGAGAGAAGAAAAAAAAGAGAGAGAGAGAGAGAGAGAGAGAGAGAGAGCGATGGAGAGAGGTAGGGAGGGAGGAAGGGAGGGAGGGGGATTTGGGAACCGGTAGAAAGAGAGAGAGATGAGAGAGAGAGAGGGAGAGGGAGGGAGAGAGATAGAAAGCAAAGTATATGGTAAACTGGAAGAAGAAAAATAGTACAGAGATAAATCAAGAAGCTTACTAGCTACTTATTTTGTATTCAAAAAACATATTCAATGAAAATGGATTCAGAAATTATCAGAATCCTATAAAAAATAAAAAAGTATAGATGTTGCGCGTCGCAGAACCATGTCTGCTTTGGCAGGGTAATTGAACGAGCTGATACCCTAAGACGTGTAATTGTTCATTACTGCTGCCTGGTCTATTTGATGTAATTAGGCAAAACATAAATGGATTTTGTGCACTATGTACATTGCCGCTTGATGTGATATAACTGGGTATGCGTTCAACACATAGTAACGATGCACCTGCTATCAACATGATGAAGATTTCATAGCATATAGTATATTCTAGTCAAAGGGAGACTCCCTTTGACTAGAATATACTATATGCTATGAAATCTTCATAATAAGAAAAACAAAAAAGTTTCTTTAGGGTATTTTCATCTATTTGTGAAATTACCTTATACATGTACATGTATTTAGCAAATGTTGCTCATTAGTAGGGCCTTTAACAAAAAAATGGTTGTTGAAAGGTCAGACAAATCTGCCACAATCTTAGACATAGATGCAAGCAATGGAATTGAGCAGGGAAGCTTGTATTTTGTAGATGAATATATATTGTTTGACATTTATTTCAAGAGTCTACCTTCCATATTAATATGATTCGTGTTGTCATTGTCATCTGATGTATGGTGACCTTTGTATAATGGCAGTCTCTTACATCATTCATCTAGCCAAAGATCGCATCTTCAAATTACTTACTATCAACCATTTAATGCGGATAGATCACAATTCTTGAACATAATTCTCTTCTTAAACATGAAAAATGACTAAGAATAAACATTCTTTAGGGCCAAAAACAATTGATATTCGCAGTGAAAATTGGTGAAAAGGCATGTATATCAATTATAGTTTGCATCATACAGACCCAATTTGGGGCAAACATGCATCTACAGTACAAACTGACTTGGTGGGCCCCTCTACGTGTCGATTCATATTGTCTAGAAAGTCCACCTGTCTACAGTAGTCACTTTTTGTGTTTCCTTTGGGTGGCCTTAATAGACAGGTTTTATTTTTTTAAATTTTGGTAGATTTATATTTACAAAAAAATAAACTGATATTCTAAGTTCCATACTAGTTGTTCATAATTTAAAAAAAAATCATAACTTCCTTATTAGTTATCCGAATTTACTCAATTTTATTTGGCTCTGATTCTCTTGTTTTTCTGCATTTATTAAAAGCAAGTTATTTTTGGAGTGGACTTACATATACGTACAAGAAATATGAAGGAAAGGATTGTTAATGTCTGAAATATATAGGATTAACCCCCCCCAAAAAAAAATACCGTAATTACGATGCAAACTGGTTCACCTTGGTATTGTTATCGGGCTAGGCAAGTTTCACTTTTCAATTTCAATTCTAAATTCTTCCTCCAAAATGGATTTTTGTTATCTTTCATGAACTCGACAAGTCTAGTTTGTTACCACATTGCGACTTAACGTCGTGCAGTACGTGTATATTTACTGATGCACTCAGAAACACGAATTATTTATATAATACTCTAACTTGTTTAAAAATCAAAGTAAGACTTAACGTCGTGCAGTGTATATTTACTAATGCACTCAGAAACATGAATTTATTATATAATACTCTAACTTGGATTAAAAATCACAGTAAAACTTAACGTTGTGCAGTGTATATTCACTAATGCACTAAAAAACATGAATTATTAGGTCATCGGTCGCGTAGCGATCCAACGGATCACCTCTTAATTTCGTGAAGTTTCTTATATCTTCTTAATTCTTAATATTATTAGGTGATCTGTCGCGTAGCGATCCAACGGATCACCGCTTAATTTCGTCAAGTTCTTCTGTTTGGAAATAGTACATCTTTGCTAACCTTTTTTGCAACCGCATAGCATTATGTGGTTTCTAAACATAATGCATCTTCATCAAATTGGATTCCCTCCTTTGAGATGTAACACTTACAATTTAATATAATATCACAGCAATCAACAGCAAAGTAGGAATGAAAGTAATCTTGAACGTTTTTGCAACTCGAAAAAGTACATCTTCTCATCCCTTTTGTAGCTGATCGAGTTTCAGTTAACATTATGGTATTTATTAAAGATAAAGACCAGTTATGGTCATGCGATTGCATTGTGAAAGAAACGTTGTGAAATCGATCAGAAAAGGTTGATCATCTAGCATAGATGTACTGCAAGGTTCTGGAATCATCAAATGATAAGAAATTTGTCCCAGTCTTCATAAAGTTACAAGCACTGTACACAGAAAGATGTATATGGGACTACGCACACGTGCGCGACACATGCGTTTTTATCTCTCACAGGCCAATAGATAAAGTAATTTACCAAATATATCAATTAGTAGGCGGTTTCCCGGCAATTTTTTTATCATCATGTATTATTCAAAAAATATTCTTTCACATGATTAATAATAAGAGCTTCCATTTCATTTTTTAAAATTGGGGCGTTTCCAATACAGGTCTTTACCTTTAAGGTACTTTTTTATCACGTTATATTTTCTCCTTAATTCTCAAATGTTTACCTTTTTTCTTCTTCTTCAATTAAGCATTGTGTTTAGATTGTTTCAGTCATTTAAAACAAGTGTAAGAGGCAGATGTTAAGTCTGACATTGAATAAGAAGTACTATCAGTAGGGTGGTGATAGAGGTAGAGATAGGGTGGTGATAGAGGTAGAGGAGATAGGGTGATGGTAGGGGTAGAGGTAGGGTGGCGGAAGAGGAAGAGTAAAAGGTAGAGGTAGGGTGGTGATAGAGGTAGAGGTAGGGTGGCGGAAGAGGAAGAGTAAAAGGTAGAGGTAGGTTGGTGGTAGAGGTAGAGGTAGGGTGGCGGAAGAGGAAGAGTAAAAGGTAGAGGTAGGTTGGTGGTAGAGGTAGAGGTAGGGTGGCGGAAGAGGAAGAGTAAAAGGTAGAGGTAGGTTGGTGATAGAGGTAGAGGTAGGGTGGCGGAAGAGGAAGAGTAAAAGGTAGAGGTAGGTTGGTGGTAGAGGTAGAGGTAGGGTGGCGGAAGAGGAAGAGTAAAAGGTAGAGGTAGGTTGGTGATAGAGGTAGAGGTAGGGTGGCGGAAGAGGAAGAGTAAAAGGTAGAGGTAGGTTGGTGATAGAGGTAGAGGTAGGGTGGCGGAAGAGGAAGAGTAAAAGGTAGAGGTAGGTTGGTGGTAGAGGTAGAGGTAGGGTGGCGGAAGAGGAAGAGTAAAAGGTAGAGGTAGGGTGGTGATAGAGGTAGAGGTAGGGTGGCGGAAGAGGAAGAGTAAAAGGTAGAGGTAGGGTGGTGATAGAGGTTGAGGAGATAGGGTGATGGTAGGGGTAGAGGTAGGGTGGCGGAAGAGGAAGAGTAAAAGGTAGAGGTAGGGTGGTGGTAGGGTGATGGTAGAGGTAGAGGTAGGGTGGTGGTAGAGGTAGAGTTAGAGTTAGGTTGGTGGTAGAGGTAGAGGTAGGGTGTGGCAGAGGGTAGAGTGGCCTAGGGTGGTGGAAGAGATAGAATTAGAAGTAAAGGTAAGGTGGTGGTGGTAGGGGAAGAGGACATTTTTAAATATTTTTTTTGTCCCGAAAAAAAATTAAAAAATCGCAACGACTCAGCCAACTGCTGAATAAGCAGAGGGGGGGGGGGGGGGGGGGGGGGGGGGGGGGGGGGGGGGGGGGGGGGTAAGAGGGCATATTTTTTTTTTTGGGGGGGTCCCGAAATTTCAAAATTTGACCGATCGACATTCCGTTCCGTTGTGGGGGGGGGGGGGAATGGGGGGTAAGGTCATCCATTAGGATTTGTTGTTGTTGTTTGTTGTTGTTGATAAAAAAATAAAAAAATAAAAAATAAAATAAACACTCAAAGGGGGGGGGGGGGGGTTTCTCAAAAAACATACACATAACAAAAACTCAAGGGGGGGGGGGGGTTAACCCCCAACCCCCCCCCCCCCTCTTACGCGTCTGGATCTTACAATGTTGATGACTAAAATCACTAAATCTTGTGAATCAATCATAAATTGGAGGCCCTTTAATTCATCAAGCTGTTAAGTATGAACATCTTTCGAAATATGAAAAATTGATCATGGGTTTTGCAAGTCTTGTTTTGTAATTATAGCTTACTTTCCCTAAAGGATAAAATGTAATCTTCTATCGTATTTTAAAAGAAAGTTAACTACTAATGCATTTTGAAGTTGTTGAATGTAACATATTTATGCCTGCATGGTATTAGTCATATGTGACATGATTTCAATTGACAGTTTCATCTCATAAATCATATTTGTGACATGTTTGATGGAAATGCAGGGTACATCTATGAATGGTAAAAAGATTAGATATTATTATATCATTGCAATATGCTTCTATGAAAATCACTTTTTCTAAACTGTCTTTTTCTTTTCTTTTATTCTCTCTCTTTCTCTCTCTATCTTGCTTTTCGTATCTGCACTGCAGCTTTACCTATTTTTTCATCTCTCTCTCTTTCTCTCTCTCTTTCCCCTTCCCTCTCTCTCTCTCTGTCTCTCTCTCTCCCCCTCTCCCCTCTCCCCCCTCTCTCCCCCTCTCTCTCTCTCTCTCTCTCTCTCTCTCTCTCTCTCTCTAACCCCCCTGTTGTTTCTCACTCTCACCTTGATCTCTCCCCTTCTCTCTCCCCTTCTCTATCCCCTTCTCTATCCCACCCTGCTTTTTCCTTCTCTTCTTCCTTTATTCCTTTCTTTCTTTCTTTATTCCTTTCTTCTTTTCCATATTTCCCTTCAGGTAGCTTTCTGCCACTTTCATGTTTTCTCCTCTTGTATACATGTTATCCGATATTTCTTAAAATTAATCTTTCTTTGTCAAGTCTTCTTTGTTTCCTTTCTTTTGTTTCTAAAGCTTCAAGTTAAATGCCTCTTGCAATCTTTTGTTTTTCTCTAACACAATCCTATCATTTTCTCTTTCACTCATTCTGCATGCTCAACCCCATATTCCTTTGTCTCTCCTAAAACAAAGCCCCCAATGATTAAATGAAATTCTATCAGTCAATCCCACCCCATATGGTGTTGCCAACCCAGAAGTCATATAGGAAGTAAGGATCATTTGACTTGAGAACGACTGCTGCCGCAAAATTTAGAACTGCAGACAAATGTTGATGTGCCAATATTACCGTTTCATATTCATGGATGGAACCTGAGTGAGTCCGGACTGAAGACTATACTGACCCAATCCTTAACAAAAATCAGTGATCTAATATTTGATTAGGGTTAGGGTTTGGATTGCAGTTGGGTTCTAACTTAGCTTTAGGATTAGGATTAGGGTTAGGTATAGTACTGGATCCAGGGTTAAGGTGGGGAACACAGATCAATTGTCATAGCATGTGTTGTATAGAAACCTCAAATCAGCAGTTGGTATGAACAGGGCTTGAGATATCATAATGTTTGGAACACGATGTCATCATCCCCTAATCTCATCATAACGTGCAGGGAAAGATGATCCTAAATGGATTTATTTGATTCCAGAGGACAGTCTTTTGTGGACATTTTGTGCATCCTGCTCCTGAAAGAATATTGGCAATGCACTGGAAATTGCCTTGTGTTTGGAATGGTTCCATAAATGCCAGTGATGGTTTTCCTTAAATACATTGTTGGATGAGTACTTCCCATTTTTAGTGGCTGGGATTTCAAAGAATCTCTTAATTCTGAGTTTTAGCTTCCATGACATCAAAATCACAAACATAGTTACCATAGCAAACGATTAAGCCAGCTGTCATATTAAAAACAGTTATCATGAAATGATGAGTTGGGAGTTTTACATGTATAGTAGTGTTACATAACTTTAAGTAATATTTACAAAGAACCAGGATTATTCCCCTATTTGCTCTAATTAATGATAGAATAAAATGCAAAAATATAAAGGATCACAATTTTTTAAGAAAATAAAATGATAAATCAAGAAAATTAATCATGTACATTGAAGCTACGAGAATGATTTTCACTCTCAACACAAGGACAAGAAGACACGAAAAAATGGGGAAAGAGCAATTTATTATTTTATGAATTGCATGGTTCCATTTTTCGCAAAAGAACTAAAGAAATGATGACCCCTAGCCTTGAAGATCGTGCATAAAATTTAATATCTGACCAGCAGTGATAATAAACAGCAATCTGTTTAGATCTATTCAGTCAGTGGTCATCTTAATTTGTAGTCTTGGGATAAAGACCCAGTTATTCTTTTTAGATCAAATCCATGTTATTTGTTATGGGTGATGATGGACATTGTTTTTTTGTTGTTATTTGTTATAAGTAGCCACCTATTAAAGCCTCACAGTGATATATCTATTAAAGCGCAAGAGTAATTGAAGACTCATACCTTACCAAGGTAAAAGGAACTTTTATTTTGGGTATCAAATTTGATTTGAACTGGTGTGTCTTTAAGACAAAGGTATCATCACTAATAACATGATGTAGTGTGAATAACAAAGTAATTCCCAGGACTCGAACCATCTGTTCATTATTATTAATTTCCTCCATCAAGCTTCATTTTAGCAGATGGGCTACATAGGAAATGCTTGTATTTTGTTCATGGTGATTGACTGAAGAAAAGTTGGAGAGTGTTTGGCCATCATAATACACATGATTATATATATCAGTTATTTCATTGAGATCATAATAATAATAATAATAATGGCTTCTTGTATAGCGCACATGTCCGGGGTGTTGCCCCAATTATTACCCTAGCTTGATGAAGAAAATATTGATAGAATAAATAACTTACAATTTGTTTGTAGAAATTCATTCAAATCTTTCGATTCCAATGTATAATGTAAACTTGAAGTAGATAATAATTACAAAAATGCAATCAATGTTACATTTGTGAATGGCTGATTTGATTTAATATGCTCCTTTTCATTGTTTCAAGTGAAGTGTTCCTTGTTCTAATTGATGAAATCACAATGAGGTAAATGTGAAATACTGAATCAAATTTAATACTTTGGATAACCCATATCACTGTTAATTACTTGGAGCTGTTGATCGACACTCAATCTTATCATAGACTGAGTCTGTAGCTTAAAGACTAGCATGCATCGTTGACATAATGGAGACTGTCCATATGATATATGAACCACTCTTTGATATTGTCTGTATGACAGGTCAAATGATGGACTGGTCACTGGTCCCATCTGGTCATCTCTATTCAGTGGTCTTTGTACCCTGCCATTGACCTTTGACCTTTTATGCCCCATCTTGTAAAATGTTATACCCCCTGTCCACACACAACATTTTCCGTGACTAATCATGATTAGCTATACCGTTTCGCGATAGTGATACCGTTTCGCGATAGTTTTACGACCAAAATTGTAGGTGTGGACGCTCACTAACGATACGTCGTATAACGAAACTAGTCTAACGAAACGCAGGTTTGGGCATCGTTTCGAACTGAAACTCAATAAAGAATCACGCCTAATCACGGAAATGTTGTGTGTGGACAGGGGGACCCCCTGGGGGGAGTGTAACTAGTGTAACTAACTGGGCGGGGCTTAACGTGACCTCGAGCGAAATGAGACCAGACCTCTTATCACTATCGCGAAACTCTATAAAGAATCACGGAAAATGTTGTGTGTGGACAGGGGGCATTTTATACGATGATTCTTTAGTGACGACGTTTCTTGTGTGTGGACATCCTGGAATTTATACGATGATTCTTTATACGACGTATCGTTATAGAGTTTCGCGATAAATTGTTTTGTGTGTGGACACGCTGCAAGATGTTTGTATAATATGTTTATTTTAATTTTAATATAGAATCCCATGAACTTCAAAAGTATGTTTTGAAAAAAAAACGTTTTACACCTCATCTTCTAAAATGTAATAGATGTTTGTATATCATGTTTATTTCCATTTTGATAGAGAATCCCATGAACTTCAAATTAACGTTTTTGAAATGTGCATGGATATGACAATGCTTGTAGTCAATTACACTGACAAGTTTTAAAATCAATATAATTTTTTCCTTGGAATAAAACAATTCTTTTTGTTCTATAATCTCTGAGCAAGTGCACATAGATCAAATAACTGTCCTCTGCAACATCATTTCTTATAACAAAGGCACGATCAGAAGAATAAAAGACCTATTCGAATCTGTTTCAATGTAGTAAACAAAGTCTTTATAACTATTTTATCTTTACAATAATTTTGCGTACTTCTAAATGCAGTCTCTTTTATTTTTCAACTTTGAAAACATGCATTTTATTCCCTACTTATAATTAAAAGTGTAAAACAGTATCCTCATTTGGAAAGATAATTGACTGGGCCTTTAAGGAAGACGTGTGTCAATGTGTCTCCATTCCCTAGTCATGCTCATGGTCAATGGGGTTAGAGGTGTGGACATATCATCTGTTGAGAGCCAGAAGGGCATTAACTCATATCATTTACACAGAGTTATAACACCCTTCTGGCTCCGAACAGACGTCAGTCAAGTTCATAATTCCCCTCTGCACAGGGCCACAGGTGTAAACATTCAAATCTAATTAATTAGATATGGCATCTATGGAGATGACAGAATGTTTACATCACACCAAAATAGATGGACTTTTCAGGAATTTAATTAATTGTCTCATATTCTATTCTTGATGAATTTTGTGCACCATAGGTCATAAAAATGTGTCAAATAAAGTAAAACAAGGACAAGACATTCAAAAATTATATTTAAATGAACGATGCAATCTTCAGAGATGCATTTCTTTGGAATGTAATCAACAGTATCACATTTTGTTGTTGTGAAATACAGAGGAAAAATGTTGTTAAAAACATTTATGTTCTAAAGCCATGCCTTTTCTCTCACTGGTAATATTGAATATTTCCATATATTATGATGGTTACGATATGATTTCCAAGTTCTTATTTTGATTACTAATTTTACTGATAGCAATCAATTTGTATTTCAATTTTGGGCCATGTATTTATTTCTGTTACTTTCCTCTTCTTGTTCAGAAACCATCTGAAGTTCAGGAGATCCCTTCACACTCACCAACAGGTAAGTGATTGTTTCCTCTTTCATGCTTTATTATCCTGTACAGTGATTTATGATTAGGTATAAACATTTCATGACGTACAATTTCATCAACTTTCATTTCCTGGCTCCTTTTCACATCGTAAATTGTTTCTGTCTTCAGATTTTAAAGCTGTTGAATAGTCAATACAATGCCGTATCTGTAATTACTTTATAAAATGATATTACATGCGCTTTTTCTTGCACTCAAAGTCAATTTATTTATTAAAAAAAGAAAATATCTCAAATTTGCTTAGGGTTTCCTTCACTGATTTGGATAGTGGATTTGGACAGTTCCAAGCTCATACATCCTCCTACGTTCTTACATTCTCCTTCCCCTAATACCCCCTTCGAGTCACCTCTTTAGCAAACCTGAATGAGTTAATAGACCACTCTACATCATGTATGGTGGTTTTTAGCTCTCTTCTCTTTCACCCCCCTCCCCCATTGTAAGACATTGTAGCTCTCTTCAGACTTCATGCTTTTGCCCATGATTATTAAAGTTAGTGGTTTACCCTAGCTGTATCGTGTATGACAGTTCCGATCTCATCCTTCCCTAACCCCTAAATCTAATACCTTCTCCCCTTAAGAACCCTCTTCAAGACCCCCTCCTCATTGAGTTTTGGGGAAGTGCAATACCCCTCTGTCATGTGTGACAGTTCCTGGATCCTCACCCTTTTTCAACCCCCACCCCAATAAACCCCAATCATCCTTCCTGTAAAACCACCCTTTGATGGTTGCTATATACTTCATCTTTAGCTCTTTTATCCCACTCCCAATGTAACACAATTACCTGCAAGCTTTTGCCACCCCACCCCCCCCCCTCAATCATATACCTGGTTGAGGTAGTGCATGTATTACCCCTCTAAAATGTGGTAGAGCTATACTCCCTCATCCTTCTTTCAACCCCTTAGTAACACACCTCCCCCACCCCCCCCCACCGTACCCCCTCCAAGCCTTCACCACTCCCTTCCCTTCTCTTGTACCTAATTGAGTTTCTGTATGACCCCTCTACAATGTGCAAGAACCACTACCTCATCCCTCGTTCAGCCCCCCCCCCCCCTCTCCTAGTAACACCACCTCCCCTATTAAGTACCCCCTCCAAGCCTTCACCCCTCCCCTCTCTTGTACCTGATTGAGTTAATGTATTACCCCTCTAATATGTGCAAGAGCTACCACCCGTACCTCATCCCTGTTTCACCCCCCTCCTCGTAACACCACCTCCTCTATTAAAGTACCCCCTCCAAGCCTTCACCCCTCCCTCTCTTGTAAACTTGATGGAGTTACTGTACAACCCATCTACAATGTGCAAGAGATACTACCTCATCTCCCTTTCACCCCCTTCTAGTAACGCCACCTCCCCTAAGTACCCCTCCCAAGCCTTTGCCCCTCCCCTCCCTTGTACCTGATTGAGTTAGTGTAGTACCCATCTACCATGTGTGACTGAGTGCCTCAGTCAGTAAATCATCTTCTACATCACATCTTCCTCAATGAGCTAGCTCGCTCCTCTCCTCTTCCGTGTTAAATTAATCATCTCCCCATCTCTGCTCAATTGAAAGATGACAAAATTTACAGCACCAAATTTGATGTGATTATCAGCTAGCCTGATGAGCCTTTCACACCCGAATCAGTGGATGTTCGGTATGAAGTGCTTTCGAAGAATTTACTTGATTCACCCCCAAAAGGACAATAAAACCAGAATGACTTTTTGGAGTTGTTAATGGTGACTGTTTTGATTTAAGAAACTTTCATTACTTGTGAGAAAAAAAGTCAGTGTTTTGTTTCAGACTCTATAGTTCCCATATTTTTGTTTTGTTTTGTTTTCCATAAATTTGAATCTGGAGGCTTTCTGTTTTTCTCTTTCACAAACAGATTTCTCCTCTAGATTTCTCCTCTAGAAAATGATTTTGTTAACAAATTATGTGTGAAGTTTCTTGTTTACAGTAGTAATATCATGGTTGTGTGAACATGCTGCATTATGTCTGTGTCTTATCAAGTTGTAACTTGGTGGACTATACATTCACGATGCAACCCTGCGTTTGTGTGAACGCGCTGCATCAAGTCTTCTGCTACTGACCTGGTTCAGCTTCTTTGTTTATTGGCCAAATTTTCACCCCAATATCTTTATTTTTAGAGTGGAGATGATTGACTTTGCAGACATTGGGAAGCGTGCGCATACATCAAGACCTATCAGCTCTGACATGTCAGATTTTTCTGCAGTATTTTTCACTTTCTGATTCGTTTTTAATAGATATGAGTTTCCTAATGATGGGGTGATGGGATAATAGAGTACTTGTGAAATCAATGAAAAGCTTCCTTCATAGTTGGCTGGTATTGCATGAAGTTCAATGCTTTTTAGGCTTTGCTTGGTCACTTTTCAACCAGGCTCACGTACGTCGAAGCTCCAAAGGCAAATGGAAATTTGCATGTAGGAATAGTCTTTTGAAATGTTTTTCTAGATATGGTTGACTTTACTTACCGTATATATCCTAATATCATTTTAAGGTTACTTTACGGCTTCTTAGGTCATTTAAAGTACCTTTAATAGATCATCTAGTTGTCTGAGAACCTAGCAACCCTACAGTAAATTTGGTTATATAAGAAGCATGTGATGCAATCTTGTTTGGTGATCCTTTTGAATTTAATGGAAGTATTTCTAATAGGCCTATGTTAAGCCTACTAGATATGTATAGATCTATAAGGTTTGACATACTTTGAGTGTTGATATGTACTCTATTAGTAACAATGTGCAGGTAAGAATTACTAAAGATGTTAAATTGAATCCATAAAAACAATGAAATAAGCCATATATCGTTGGTGGGGTGACAAAACCTTGTATCTCAATTTTTTGAGATTTTTTTTTTTGTTGCATAATTCTGTACATATTAATGGCCTACGACACCACCTGATAAATCCATGGAACGCCTCCTTCTCGGTTTTTTCACAAATTCCACACAAACACCCTTAATCTAAACCTCATAATTTTAACCCCCTTTGAAGCTGCACTGACAAAACCTCGTAACATAAGATACGTAATTCCTTTTCCTTGTAACTCACACACGGCCTAACAGTACCGAAGTTAGTGTATTCAAATCCTCGTAACTCATTCAGAGTTGAAAGTAAGAACTCGTATCTCAATTTGAATAAAAACTAAAAACTTGTATCTCAATGTAGATAAACGCAAAAACCTTGTAATTCACTATCAAATATAAAAACAATTATTTTACTGTATTTCAACAATGACATTAAAAATTGTATAAATATTCCAGTTTTAAAAAGAAAGGACGGTGTCACAGCACTAAGTTTGTTGAGACAGGAATTTTTTTTCGCTCTCCTGAAAATTCATGATTTTTGAGATTGAGGTTTTGTCACCCCACCGACGATATGTCAGTTGTCACTATTACAAAAATATAAAAAATGATGGAAACAAGTTATATTAAAACAAAGCATCTAATAATGATTATATTCAGTACTTGTATAGCGCATAATATATTATGAAATAACGTCTCTATGCGTGTCCAAAAAGCTTTGGAAATTATTACCTTAGCTTTAGCTCGGGCAGCCATTGTTATCAGCGCACAGTGCATTTCAAGGAATAATCCTACCAGGTACCCATTTACCTCACCTGGGAGATAAACATAATTGAGGCATGTCATAATAATTGTAATAATATAAATTGAATTTTCAATGTTTCACAATCACAAAAGGTTTACTGTGAAATAGTGAATGAAAATTCAATTCATGGAATTACTACCAATCAGATGAACCTCTTCAAGAATAATTGTAATAACATTTCAAATAATGCAAAGCCCACCCATCCCCGATTATTATATGATACTGTGTACAAGGTAGAGTATTGTTAGCACTTTATGCACATTCTGTGATAACTTTCATATACATTTTAGGAAAACACTGTTCCATTTCTTGCAAGCAATATCTATATCCATATTGTATAACTATAAGAGCAGAGAAATGAGATCATATTTGATCCAGTCTACAGAAGGTCATTAAGAGAGGAGGGTAGGATGATTAAGTACACTCACTGGTCATTTATAACTGTCAAATTAATTTAATTGAGCTAGATACACTCCTTCTAGAGTCTGTTAGATCATTTTCTTTCTTAAGGCACCATCGATATGATTATTACTGGGTTAGGTTATCATGATTATTGAAGGCTAAAGTACATTTAGACCTATTTTGTTATTCAGCACATTTCATTGTCAGTTAATTTCGTTTTTGAGAAAAAATTAATGATAACAGCATATGTAAACATTGAGCATTTGGATACTACTTGAGAAAATATTACAATGTATGTGCAGACAGAGGATATACAGTAAGCATACATCTATCATAATAAGACATTAAATATAGCTTAGCAATAGCTAGAAATAATATTGATATTATTCAATATTCAAAGCCTCGATTTTCACAACCTTATCTCAAGTGAGCAAGTATGATAATACTATATAAGTATATTTAGAGATACAAAACAAAAGTAAAGAAACACACCAATCACTTTTTCCTTGTTCTTGAATAATAATAAATGTTCTTACCTCATAAGTATAGTAACTCCTGTAAGACACCTTGACGATTTTCCTTTCTGTTATGAAAATAAAGATATCCTAAACACCTGTAATCTTGTGTTGATGTCTTGATGACGTATTATTGTAAACACAGTTATGAAAAGAGATATCAATGTCACATGAAATCATCGATGAAATTCACAAACAGTAAATGTAGATTCATCAAAATCCAGAAAATGTTGTTTTTACAAGGTGGCATGATCGCCCCAATTGGTAATCAAGACAGTTTCTCTAACTGCTTGGGTAATGCCTTATGAATATTCATGACCCGTGATTAAGTGTTCCTGTACACAACAAGGATGCATTCTTGCTTGATGTGTTTTAATGTACAGCAGGAACCAAGGGTGTCTTTAGAACTTCATTGATAATACGCTTAATCATATGGAGTGCATATACTTTACATGAGGTAATAACAGTACCTGTTCATATTGTAAAGTTAATCACCTAAAGCATAGCATTGCCAAAACAAGTATTGTTATTTCCTGTGATGTATCAATGCAGGGCAACAATGTCCGTGTCAGAGATAAGTAAGTCTGTGATAATTGGTTCTGTTGATGATATTCTCACAAATTAGTTACACTCTATAACTGGAAGTATCAATTCTATAATGTATAGAAACAAATTACACATGTAGGGTAAGTTAAGGATGTATTAAAAAATAATAATAATAATACAGACATTTATAAAAGGCATCACAGCCTCTTAAAGGATGCATTGGAAGGAAAAGTGGAAGGAATTAGACCTAGAGGGAGACCCAGAATCAACTGGGAAGAGAATGTCAAGAACTGGAGTGGACTAAAACTGGAAGAGTGCACCAGAATGGCAGAAGATAGAGTGAAATGGAGAGATGTTGCAATCAACCTCCGAACCGGGAGAAGATAATTAGATAGATAGATGTATAGAAGACCATCATGATTCTCTTTCAATTGATGGATGCATATCTGCTTACATGTATTGAGTTGTAAGCATCACAAATTTCTCAATTTGGTTATCTAAGTTAGATAGCAACCTTTTGCAATTAAAAATTGACATAGGCAAATATACCTTGCATATAAAAATATTCTAATTTGGAGGTCTTTCACTAACAAGGAAAACTGAGGTATAAATCTATCCATTGAATTTTCAATGATTAAAAAAAAAAAATCCTTCAATACATTTGCTATTGCAACAGATAGATAAATATGTATTTGCTTAAAAAATGGAATCTAGCAAAAACATTTTTTGTCTTTTGTTTTTATCAAGAGGGCTATTACTAGCGAAACAGTTTTTTACTTTTTACATTTTATGTAATTTTGAACATTATTTTTTCTTCAATGTTTGACAAAAATGATAATGAAAATCTTAACGTATAATATTTAAAACCATTATTTCAGTGTGTATGGGAAGATCTGCCTGGAAAGCAAAGTGCATTCAGATTTAGTTTGATTTTGGTGGGACTTATCTTGTCAATGTGAAATGGGCCTCGCCATTCATTTCCTGCAAATTTACTTACTGGCAACCCTGGAATAAATGAGGAGAATAATGGAAATACCACAACCCTGCCTGATAATCTTAGCATTTCCTCATACTTGATCAGAGAGTGGAGCATGGTTAGGAATCGAGAGAAGGAAATTAGAATGTGAACAAGGGTCTGTTGTTGAAGGCTAAGCCCTTCTGGATTGATCAAGGATTCAATTGATATGATGCACTAATCATATTCTTTTGTAGAAGTGTTTTACAGTTAGTGTTTAGGAAAAGAAAGATATTGATGTGGAGGCTTAATGGTCATGTCCTTCAGGTATAGCCTATTTTGTATTGATATGGGGGTGAAACTTTATGTACTTTTTTAGTTCTTTATCATCATCACTATTATCATCATCACTATTATCATCATCTTCATCATCATCATCATCATCATCATCATCACCGTCATCATCATCCTCACCACGATCAATATCATCATTATTTTCACCATCTTCATCATGATCATTATCATTATCACCATCATTATCACCATCATCATCACCATCTTCATCATCATTATCATCATCATCATCATCATCACCATCTTCATCATCATTATCATTATCATCATCATCATCATCATCACCACCACCATCATCATCATTATCATCATCATCATCATCATCATCATCATCATCACCACCACCATGTATAATATCATTTTTATTTCACCTTAATCATCATCATTATCATCAACATTAAAATCATTACTGTCTCCATCATCACCACTATTATCATCATCATCATCATCAACATCATGATCGTTATTATCATCATCTCTTCCTCATATTTCAATCAGCATCACAACCATCTTAGTCATCATTTAATCAAAAGATATATGACTAAGTATCACTCAATGTGGATTTTCTAAACTTTATTTCATTTACATTTTTTAATCTCCCATTAGTAACCAAATACAAAAAATATAAATCTTTAATACTTATCTGTGAATATATCTCAGAAGCACAACTAAAGATAAATATACCTAATCAATATGACATAATCATGGACATATAACTATTTCTCCTAAAAGTAAAGGTGAAACAAACAATCTCAAGAACGATAGAAATAGCCTTCTAACCAAACATTTGGACATGATCGAGTGGCAAAATTTCGCTCTCGCCACAAAAGGCCTATGACATTTTTATGTTTACCGGAATGGAGTGTTTTGTGTTTATTTCCTTGTTTGATCCATTTGTACTGAAGGAGATTACGTCAGTTCCAAGGAAAGCTAGACCGCAATGGTTGCACGGGACATGGAGAGATGAAGAGAGAAATTTACATATACGTCAGACGAGAAGTTTTTCCTCAAATATTTCTCCACCGTGTCTTTCTCTGTCGGTGGTTAAATATTTATATAAATATATTTGATATAATTATGAGCAGAAATGCATTTTAAATGCCATTTAGTGAATGCGCATGTTTTCTTCTGATTCTGAAAAAAAGGTATATGGATTCCCTCTCTTCTGAAAATTCTAACAAAGGCTAACAAACAGGCTTAGCAAATACTTAAAATGTGTAATTCATGATTTCATTAAAAATTGTACAAATTTTAATATAAACTTTCATTGTAGATTATATAGAATACGTATTGTATAATTCTGATCTTATTATAACATAAAACACACATATGAAATAGTCAGTCACTCAATAGTGTCTGACTGTGAAGTCTAGAAGGTAAACAGGTTTCCTTGCATAATTTGAACACTAGGACACTGCTAATGTTTAAATTTTACAGATAGGACATACATGACATATTCATAATTCCTGCAAAGTTCTACAGAATTTGATGTTGGCTGCAAAAGGGACATAGTATCTTTAAATTATATAGAATACGTATCATATAATTCAGATTTAAATATAACATAGAACACACATATGAAATACATCTAACATATTGTAACATACATATTCCTTTTTTCCTCTATCAAGGAGCTACTGTTTATCCAATCATTGTACAAATTTCATGCTAGCGAGTTACTAGCCATAAAATGTCAACCCATAATTCTGTTGACAATCATATTTGCAAGGAACCTTGGCACTGTTTGTTTGGAACTCAACAGAGGGCACTATACCAGATTAGGAGATGACTCATTGGCCGACGGGTACTCACAAATTGGACCATTCATCAATTGTTCCACTGCTATGACATACTACATAATACTATGGCAGCTTAACCGTCTTACTCCCACAATCGAAAATTACCATTACATTTAGGAATGCTATTTTACCTGTGGTACTGACAGCATTAATGTTACATAATGACATTTCCCAGAAATGAGTAGCTTTTAACAAAGAAAGACATATTTATAATATGCAATGTTTTTGTTGTGCAAGAGTTATAGCACTTGATTTTTAATTTGATGAGAATTCTCTGGACATGATCGGAAATTCTTTTAAAGCATGGTGATATAAGTGTGAAGAAAAGTAGTGTTCCTTTTATTGTATTATATTTATAGTGGACATTTACTCTTCCTATATTCATGAGTAGTGATACAATTACTTTAATTGTGCCCTAATCCATTTAAAGGTGCATAATTTGATATACTACTCCCAATTAAGAAATGTATGAAAGATAAACATAATGTTAACAGAAGTTACATTGCAATAAATATAAAAAAAGATGCATATTTTAAGGAAAGTTTCATATTCGCTCAAAATACTCAATGATATGGAATATTCAAAATGTCAATATCTACATATCTGATATATTAGTGTTGATTGCTTTGCATAATCAAATATTTTGTATTCTTATTGAATAATACAAAATTAGTATAAATTTCATAAATACAATTAATGCGATTCTGTTTTCATTTCTGCAAATGCTAAAGGCTTACAAAATTTAAACAAAAATTAGATATAAAAATATATAAATACTCAGCATTCCAAATAAGTCTGACAAAGTCGTGAAGCTTTCAGGGTTGTTCTATATACATAGAAAAAAGCAGTTAAAGAACATACCAGTGTGATGTAGATAAGGAGAATTAAAATTAGAATTATGGAAATACAATACTATATGACATTTTCAAAGTGAGTGAATTGCTTGACAGTAATGATTGACTCCTTTATTTAGATACTGGGAGAATTGGGATGACTTTTCTAGATCCCATTTTGATCTTCATATATGCGATCGCAACAAAGGATTGGAATCCCTGAAGAGTATATCTAGACATTGGTGTATTTTTTGTTATGATTACAATGACATCATAAACATAGATTAAAGTTTGTAACTGTCATTGAATCTTTTACAAATACAAATAATACTATATGGCATACAACATTAAATAATATTTAGAATACAAACAAAAGAAAACAGTTACAAACAAACAAACAAATACATAGCACTTTAGACTCTGTGGCTAGATTCTGTACTGGCTACATCATAAGTAGAAAACAACAACAACTACCTCAAAATTAAATTAGAAAAGATATAGAGAATGAATGATATTACTGATTAAGTAATATATTTGAGTTGGCCTTTGTAGTATTTTGTTGTGATAGACCCTAAATGATCTCATTCCTTTCCTTCATCCCTCTTGAATCAACGATTCTTTTGAGATAATAATTTGGTCTTTTAAATATCACAAACGTCCTTCACCCTTACCGAAATCTCTCTACAATACCTTGCATTTCACATATCTAAGATACAAAATTTGGGCCAATCATCATGCACTGAGAAATTGAGAATGCACAATAATTGTGCATAGCTGTTTTCCTTTGGTGTACTTTCAGAATGGCTGAAGCAGAAATATGTCTTCTGTTGAGAGCCAGAAGGGCATTAACACATATACATTTACATAGAGTTATTGCCCTTCTAGTCCTCAACGGCCTATATATTCAAATGCGATGGCACAATCCATTCTAATATCATATAGCTCTCTTAGATGAATGGGCCATCATATACATGACAAATTTGAAGCTTATGCCATGATAGTGCAGCAACCCAAAGTAAAGCCAGAAATATCTTCAGGGATATTTTACTTGAAGGATTGTATCTCTAGTTTGAATGGAAATATGCAAGGTGCCTTTCAGAATGAAAGTTGAATGAAGAAAAAAAAGTTGAAGTGCTCGTAAAAGCTACTAGGATAGATTTGAATCTGGATAAATATGTTTGTTTAGGATCTTTGTGAGAAATAAAAACAATTGAGGATTGGTAAGATTGCTATAGACAATATATCACTGATTTTTATCTTCGTTCTATGCTTTTATAGGTTGAAGTGCTTGTAAAAGCTACTAGGATGGATTTGAATCTGAATAAATATGTTAGTTTAGGATCTTTGTGAAAAATAAAAACAATTTAGGATTGGTAAGATTGTTATAGATAATATATCACTGATCTGTATCTTCTTTCTATGCTTATATAGGTTTAAGTGCTTGTAAAAGCTACTAGGATAGATTTGAATCTGGATAAAACTGTTTGTTTAGGATCATTGTGGAAAAATAAAAACAATTGAGGTTGGTAAAATCATTATAGACAATATATCACAGATTTTTATCTTCTTTCTATGCTTATACAATTTGTTCAATTTAAATGATAGTACATATATTCCAAACAAATATGACAGGCAAATTTATATGACTTGATCAGAAGAAAATCTAACAAAGCTATGGATTCAGTACCTGTGATTAAACCATGCATAATGTATCATATTTAAGTCAAAACATGGAGTAGTCAATAATGAATGATTAAAATATATGTTCATATTTATTTCTTTTTTTTAACCCTTTACACAGAAATGGGGATATACTGAGAATGGACAAACTCAGAACACCTGCTGCGCTACCCCATTTAGCTGGAACTATTGACTCCTGAAGATCTAGGATGGCTCAAAGGCCACATCAAGTACTCTATACTGGATGGGCACAGTGTTGTAATCCAAGGAGGAGACCATGATGTAAGTCATGGTTATTATGGCATCATATTTTATGCATCACTTGTCTAATTTGGAATGTTTTTAACCTTTGTGCCATTACATATTAACAAACACCACAAATATTTAAATCATCATGTTTTTTGTTGTCTTTTACAAGCATTGCTCTATCGCATCTTGCTACACAATTCTTGAACCTCTTTTTTCTTGAAAAACTAACAACACCCAACCAAATAAACAAGCATATCTTTGTTCAAAACTTTTATACCTTTTTGATTGTTCAAAGTGTCTTTAGCAGTGAAAGGATTAAAGCAATACCTTTAGTGTCTCTATGTCTAGAAACCATCACTGTCTTGCCTAACCAAAGTTGCAGATTTCTTGGCTACAACCTTGTTCTTTCTAGGAGTAGCAACGGGGGGCTTATGTGGCCTACCTGTCTCGACTGATCCATAGAGCGTAGCTTCCGCATACACGCTTTCCCCTTCCTCAGAGTCATTCCCTGAGGACACCCCTTCATGGTTGTCTTCATCTTCTGGCTCAGCAAACTCTGACAGGTCCATGTCGTTCCTTACAATAGTTGCTGTCTTTTTGCCGACAACTGGCTTCTCTGGTATCTTTGGGTGATCCTTCTTGTTGGGCGATGCACCTCTGTAGAAAGTGGCCTCTGCATAGATGCTTTCATCTTGATCGGGTTGAACTCCATCCAGATTCTCATCTGGATTGTCAGCAAAGACTGCAGTCTTTGAGGCAATGTTCCTTGACGCATTGGTTGCAGTGGTTGCGCCATACATTGTGGCTTCTTGGTAAATCATATCACTGTCCTCATCTTCCACTTCCTTGACTGCAGTATTCTGAGACCGGTTGGTATTGGGTTTACTGTTCCTGATGGGTTCTTCGTACAACATTTCACTATCTTCCTCAACTTCATTGGTCCCTGCATATAGTGTAGCCTCCTGGTAAATCATTTCATCGTCACCATCCTGAGTTTCGATGCCACATTTGCCAAAACCTGGATCAGAAATATCTCTTGCAGTCCTACTCCTCTCGACTAACTTACCAAATCCACCACCTTCAGCATCAACATCCTGTGATACCTCTAAGCTTGTCCTGATTTCAAGTTTATTATGGGACTTTCCAACAGCACCATACATCTTAGCTTCAGCATATACCTGACCTTCAGATTCATCTGGTTGATCCTTCTTTGAAGTATTAGGTTTTGCCTTTCCTTTTTTGTTCATTCCTATAGCAGATGGAGTACTACCATACATTTTTGCCTCTGCGTACACCTCACTCTCTGGCCTTGATGGAGCAGACCCTTCTACTTTTGTTGCAGGTTTGGATGATTCAGGTTTCACCCGCATGGGACCAACCAAATAGTAATCCCCTTCATCATCCCCTTCAACTTCTCCGTCAGAAACCTCTTCTGATTTCAAGGCAAGTAGGGCACTATCAAGCTGGCTTTTATTTGCATTGTTTGCTCCAGCTCCATAGAGCTCAGCCTGAAAGTATTCCTCTTGGTCTCCAGCCATGTTTTCACTATTTGTAGCAGATAGGCCATCTGCAACCGGACTGTAATAATTAGTTGGACCATCTTTGTTGTTTATCTTTGCTTCAGAATTTGATGGAGGCAACTTCATGCGCAGTGCACCTGCTAGGTCATAGGCTCCTTCCTCTTCCACAAACTTGGCTTGGTTTTTCTTCTTATCATCCCAGATGCCGCCATTTGCATTGGTATCTTGATGTGGCTTCAACCCTTCATAGACATTCTGCTCTCCTGTCTTATACAACTCATAATCTGCAGGATCGTCCATGTTGAAGTTGTTCTCGTCATTGTGGGTCGCCTTCTTTTTCCTGAATGTAAAGCCATTTCTCAGGGCTTGGACAATTCCTTTCCTGGACATTAGCCTAGGATGTGGGACAGGAGATCTGGGAGCTGCCCTTGGTTTAGGCACCGGAGATCTGGGAGCAGCGCGTGGTTTAGGCAACGGCTTAGGAGAAGCTTTTCCATTTCTTGTTTTTGGACGAGGTTTCAATCCGGATGCAGATATCCCGTCCTCTACATCGTACCCATCGATGTAGGTGTCTTCCGGATAACCATTTTCATATGTTGCTGATACTGTCGTTTCAGAAGTAACAGTGTTGGTTATCTTGATACCCGGGTTCTTTGGCTTAACATCACCCATTGGCAGGTAAAAGCTTTCTTCATCTACTGCAGGATTAATACCCAAATTGTCATGCTCACCTCCTTCCTGATGATTCCCTCTAGCAATAGTCTCTGCACCACTGATATTGATATTGATGTGAGGATCTACAGTGATGTTGATATTTTGCAGTGGTCTATTGGTGAGGAGCTGTTCTCTTACCAGTCTCTTTCTGCGACGATACACGAAGCAGAATCCCAAAACTGCCAACAGGACCAGGAGGAGTAAGATGATGATGATTGTAGTGGTGCTTCCTCCCCCTGGTGAGTCCCTCCCTGCATTTATTAGTGGCTCACAGATGATAACAGTGTCATTACCACTGCCTTTGA
>JAVYIG010004120.1:0-85000 GCA_035222895.1 Strongylocentrotus droebachiensis | reverse complement strand
CAGCACTTCTCCTTTTCCCATCTTCGCTTGAGCTCGGAAGAGAAATTCAAAGGTACCGTGGACGAAGCTGCAAAGATTTGGTGATCACACATAAGTAGCTGGAGCTAAGGCAATAGGGACTAACCTAGACCTTGCTCATTCTTTAAGTCGTTGTAGTTACGGTAAAATCTCTCGTTAACTAGAGCTCTGGGGCTCCGGTCCTCTCTCTATCGCAACCATTTTGCAACTGAAGCCCAAATGATGATGATGATAGCCAATGGAGATGATTATGATGATGATGATAATGGGGGGGGGGGGTAAGGTATACGGGAATGTGCCGCTCTAATGAAAAACAAATCTGAGAACACCCCCCCCCCCCACCCTCAGGGGATAACAGAAAAATGACGACAGTGGTGATGATGTTAATGATGGTGATGATGATGATGGTGAGGATGATGATGATAATGAAAGAAGGGATGTCATTAGGAAAAAGATAAGAAAAGTTAACACAGAAATTTTACTTTGAATATTCTGATCAGATTTTAGATAAAATCAATTTATCCACGTATTTTCTTTTTTTAGAACAAAAGAGATGGCTCTTGTGAGAGGAAGGAACAGACGGGGGTACAACCAGGTGGCTAAGGTCAATGCCATACAGAGAGTAAAGTTGGGGGAGATTTCTGTGAGGGAAGCTTCTCGAGTTTATAATGTTCCAAGATCCACCCTTTAGGATAAGGTACAATAAATAAAATAAATCCATGCAGTTGATTTTATCAATATACAAAAATATATGTTTAAAATAAAATTATGCAAAATACTATCAGATAACAATTAAGGTGATTATCAAAAAAGAAATTATTCTATACACTATATGTCTTTTGTAAGATTGGCAATAGAGGTCTACTTATGAATTTTAATAATATATAATTAATACACATTATCATTATCAATTAATTTAATAAAAATAATGTATAAGTCTATCCCTAGGTTACTATTGGTGTTAAACTAAGAATATCAATGTGGCAGTGCTTGATAAATGATTATATTAATGGTTTCACTAAAGTTCTTCGCCGTACTTTGAATTGATCTTCTAATGGTGAAGATATGGAGGGGGGGGGGGGGGGGGGAGCTTTTGTTCCAGAGCTTTGTAGCTATGTTATACTGATGATATGTATTTCTAAAACCAAAACTAATGTCTTTTTGTTTATATTTTCTTTTTAGGTGGCCAATAGGGTTCCGCTAAATTGCCGTAGTGGGCCGAGTCCATACCTCACTATCGCTGAGGAAGTGAACATCGCTGAATGGGTCGTTAGGATGGCGAAAATTGGGTACGGACAAACCCAGAGAGATCTCAGACAGGTATAACAACATTTCTTTTAATTAAATTATTGTTAATTTACCAGAGCAATTTACCTCAGTTATTAAACAGCTCTCCCAGCCGGCTCTTTATGTTTCATTACCCTGCTCCATTCTAATATGCCGAGTGCCTGGCTAAAAGGCAGAAGGTCCCATTTTGTTTTCAAAAGTTTATATATACTTCTTGAATCGGATCTGTGGAGTAATTTCTAGCATTTAAGTAACACAATGCTTTTTACATCATTATAAAATAATAAAAAAAGGAGAAAAATAGCTTTCTGTACCATGAATCAATGTGGCATTCAAAGAGTGAAAAGACTATTCCAATCTGCTTACTCCTTTTTCATTCTAAAAATCAAGTAATCTCATTGTTCACTTCATATCTTACTCTTAAAAGAGGGTGAGACCCTGATAGAATAACAATTATGTAAGAAAAAGTGTTTTACCTCGTTATCCTTCATTCCCTATTTTCCCCTCCTTTCAGACAGTGAAAAGGATCCTAGATGATGACGGGAGAGACACACCCTTCAAGGAGAACCTTCCAGGGAAGACCTGGATGAGAAACTTCCAGCATCGCCATCCAAGCTGGTAATGAGAACCTCCCAACTCCTGGGGAAAGAGAGGGCTGTGCTGTCGATCAAGTTAATCTCAAGATGGTATAATCAACTGGAGGCCTTTTTGACCAGTGAAAATGTTTAACTGTGATGAGTCTGGATTTGTTTTAGGTGGGGGGAGGATGGAGAGAGTCCTCGCGAGGAAAGGAGAGCGGGTTGTCACCTCAGTTGGCAACAGCGACAAGAGGCAAATAACGGTCCTTGCCAACATGTCATCAGATGGCACCTACCTTCCCCCGATGATGGTCTTTCCCGGTGTGAGGCTCAGCCCGGAGGTCGCTGAAGGAGCTCCTGAAGGCACCTATATAGGAGGCTCCCCCTCCGGTTGGATGAACAGTGAGGTTTTTTTGTTGTTATATTGCGAACTGTTTCATTCCCTTCATCAAACAGAAGGGGGTTACTCTCCCAATCCTGCTCCTGGTAGACGGCCACAGGAGCCATCTTTCTCTAGAGGTGGCCGAGCTGTGCCTGGAAAACAGGATTATTCTATACTGTTTTCCAGCACATGCTTAACACGTGCTCCAACCGTGTGACCTAAGCCTGTTTAAGTCCCTGATGGCGAAGTGGGCGGCCACCGAGAGGTCCCACAGGATGGAACATGAGGGAGCATCGGTAACCAAACTAACGTACGCCCGTGTGTTCTCGAAGGCATGGGAGGAGAAGACGGCCGACACCATGCTAGTCCGGAATGGATTCCGGGCAGCTGGTCTGTATCCCTCCACTAAGACATGCATGACAGACAAGCTTCTGCCGGCAACGGTCTTCGTAAGGACTCATGAGGCAGCAGATGGAGAGCCTGGGAGAGCTGATGATGAGGGGCAAGCTCCAGCTCCAGCTCCAGCTCCAGTTCCAGCTCCACCAGCTCCAGATCCACCAGCTCCACCACCTGCTCGGCCATTTGTGACTCCCTCCCTCAAAGAACATCTCCGTTTCCCTACAATTACCCTCCCTCCCAAGAAGCGAAGAGAAGCAATGCCACATGCGATATCCACAGAGCGATACATTGCACACTTGAAATCTAAGAGGTAGGAGAAAGAAGAGGAAGAAAAGAAGAAGAAGAAAAGAAGAAGAACGAGAGAAAAGAAGAAAGAAAAAGGAAAAAGACAGAGAAGGCCGAAGGTGCAAAGAAGAAGAAGAAGAAGACTGTTCCGGAGGAAGAGGAAGTAATGGAGGAGTTGTATACCTGTGGGGATTGTGGTGGAGAGTTCAACGACGAGGACGACGACGACTGGGTGGAATGTGACGCCTGTAACCGTTGGTTCCATGTAGTTTGCACTGATCTTGCGAATCTTACTAATGGCGAGATCGCAAAAATAGAATTAAAATGTTACAACTGTTAAACAGATTAATGCAATTTTTATTTCCATGAGTTGGGTTTCGTTGCAATACTATAAGTTATATACCCTCCTTTCTCTATCTCTGTATATTAGTGGGTCTATATTTTGCAATGTATATATTTTGTATTTATGTTTATATAATACTTACTCATCAATAGGGATCTGTCAGTTTATGACAGGTTCAGTGACCCAATCAGAGTTCTACTTCAAGTGTCTCTCCAAGTACTTCGGTCTTTAGCCATCCGTTTCAGCATTTTTATCCCGTTGCTCCACATTCCGCAGCCAAATCATCTAAAAAGCCTTTACTGTGTAAGGAGTATTTCGTTGCCAATATGTAAATTTTATTTCAGCCTTTTTCAATACTGAATTTTATTTCGTATAAACCTGATACAAACTTATTTTCGGTAATGTCACTTTCAAATAAATTTGAGTGGGGTAATTATATTATATATCTGGATCACAAAGTTAAAATACTTTGATATTTTTTATGTATTTACTCCAAATGTATCTGGATCTGGTAGATGGAAAGTATGAGCTCCTGTAATGTTCCTGTATTGCTCATCATTTG
Source organism: Strongylocentrotus droebachiensis (assembly GCA_035222895.1). Lineage (NCBI taxonomy): Eukaryota > Metazoa > Echinodermata > Echinoidea > Camarodonta > Strongylocentrotidae > Strongylocentrotus > Strongylocentrotus droebachiensis. Next base: position 81,146 of record JAVYIG010004120.1, on the reverse strand, counting down.
AATTACATTTCATTTCATCATGTTTTCATCTATATATCTGGATGCGAAAGTGCCAAATAATAATATGCTTTAAATGTATCAATTCATTGTTGTTACAATCAGCCAACTGCCTTGCCAATTTATATGAAAGAAAATATCAAACAGGAAGTTTGTGTGGAATAATAAAAGAAAGACATGAAACATATTTTCTTACCTTGCACATAATGATGCTAACAAGGTCAATTTCATACATGAAGCTAGAATGTGCACTTGACAATGACACTCTTCCGCCAACCTTTTCCTGTTGCCATGGAAACAAACAGGGCTGTAATAAATAAAAACAGAATATATGTTAAGGCAATATAGAGTTGAGATCTTTATAAATCAACAATATATATCACATTCACTTTGCCGAAAAATGAAATGAGATACAAACTAGTTGCCCCCAAAAGTACCTCCTGACAAGCTTTTTTCAAATATTCCTGTTGCCATGGAAAAGATTTATACTTTAGGAATGTGTATCATGATATTATATATCATACAAATATTCATATCAACAATAGATATCATTTTCAGATTACCTTTTTAATTTGTTTGTTAAACAACAGCATAAGCAATTTCACTTCCAGGTCTCATACATCACGCATAAATGTCGCGGCCGAAAACTACCACCCGGAAAGCTTTTGCAATTATCGTTGTTGCCATAAAAATGTGTCGTGTCGTAGTAAATTGAATATACTATTTATTAAGGAAGGATATATATCAACACTTTATGTCATAAAAATGTAATTGTTTCTATTTACTGAAGTAAAATGTACAAAAATGCCGAAAACCCCCTCCTTTACTCTATATGTATTTCTAAAATATCATAAAAAAGAATCTAGATGTTGCTAAAATTAAACTTTGATTTCGCAATAGATACATCTGGATTGTGAAAGCCAAAACCCTGGGGAAATTCATAACATGATTTGCTATGTTCACCTTTGATTATGGTAATCATTTTTGGGTTGTTGGATTGAGAAATAAAACTAGAATAATTCCATTATGGAATTCACCCACCCTCACTCCCAACAAATATGTCCGTATTCATGTCAGAAGCCGGGAAGATGTTTTCACTGGGTTGCCAGTAGAGGGCAGTATATCAAAAGCTGTACTGAGCAGTATCAATTAGAGTCTACTGCACATCAGAATGATGTACATGTACATGTATATCTATCTTCTTATCTGAATGTCCCACATTGATGTTTCATGTCCATTATTGGAATTGAGTTTGATGATAGTAAGATATATATTTGGGGAAAACTATGCAGAGTGTGACATTACTATTTGATAAAAGTTAGGAAAGGCTGTAAATAATACATAGACTCCTTAATTATTATCAATTTTTTACAATTATGTGTTCTAACTCCTACACTTTGTTGGTATATACAAATAGTACAAATGGTCACTGCAGGACCATTACTTTAACATTTCTAAATGTTTGCCAGAGATATCTCTGTGTATAGCTTGAAGTTCCTTTACATGATATAGTAACAAACATTATATGGGTTAAAAACTTCTTTTTAACAGAACCATTTTACATTAAAGCAGTAAGGAAGTAAAATAAAGTAAAGTAAGTAAATAAGGTAATCTTTCTTCATCAAATTCAATCCTAATATTAAAATTACCACTATTACTATTTTATTAATCGGCCAATTTTCAAGGTATCAGAAGTTAAAAGTTCAGAATGAGATTAGATTTCACTGAAGAAAATAAATATGACTAATGAGCATTTAAGAACAACTTCATTCCCCGACCACATCTTTTTTTTTTTGAATTTCTGTTTTTATTTCAGACCTGTTTGTTTTAATGCAGCTTTCGTGATCACTTTTTAATTTTTTGATGCCATTTTTCAAGAACCAACCTCAACTTAAAAACAATTATTATTATGTTTCAAATCGCAATTATGTTATCATCGGGTCAATTTAATATAATTATAAAACCAGACATTTGAAGGGAGAGTCCACCCTGAGGATGGGTTTACTCCGCCTTTACTCGGCCACACACATTCTCAGGGTGGACTTCCCCTTCATTGCTACCGGGACTAGACTCGATAAGCTTCGCTTTTTCTAGCCCCATCTACATTACTTACATTTTTATGTTTTAATGTTGATGTTTGTTAACTGATGTAGATTTTCATTGTTCTTTTATGCTTATGTATCTGTTTTTCACTTCAGCAGAGATGCCAACCCTCCCGATTTCATCGGGAGGCTCCCGATAATTCACCCCAACTCCCGACCTTACGATCACCATCCTTATCCTCCCGATTTATTAAAAAATAAAAAAAAAAACGATTTTTTTTTTTTTTTTTTTTTTTTTTTTTTTAATAATTTTTATTAATGATTATTTTTAATATATATCTGTGAATTGAATAAGAACTATCGTCTGTTAACTTTAGCATGTAGTAATTCCACTATGGTAACAGACAAATTAAGAGCAGCGAAAGATTGTTTCAGCATATGGATCGCCGTAACCAATGCGTGGATATTGACACAGAATCCAAATGGCGAAAAATCAGCAAAAGAAGACCAAGAAATGGTCTCAGAAGTATAAGACCGAATACAGTATCAAGTACCAGTGTATTCGGAAGTCTGAAAGGAATTCATCATGCATTTTGTACAATTTGTATGTTATTTTAAAAAAAAGTGGGAATTATTTAACTAAATACACATGTAAAATGCTGCAAAATAAGGCTCAGATTGCACCAGAGAGCATCTAGAACCCCAGAGCTTCCAGGGCCCTAAGGCGGGCCCTGGACCCCGGCCGCATAGTTCGGGCGCTACGCGCTCGAGATGTGCGCTACGCGCACATTATTGGGTGTCAGTTACAAATCCTCCCTATTTCTGTTTTTCAAAAGTTGGCATCTCTGCACTTGCTCTATGTGTCAAATGTGTACAATGTAATCTGTTACCTTGTATATTTTTCTGGTTTTTAATGTGGAAAATAAATTAAATGAAATGAAAACTTGAAAATATTTACTTCTTATTAAAATTTGCCATACAATATTTATATTTAGCATGAAACGATAGAGGGCGTTTATGCAATTGTTGCAAAGCGGACATTCATGATGAAGATTTGGAAGTGGATTCAATGAAAGCACAAGACTCTTGCTTGATCCTAAAATTGTATTGGATTTGGGGGGTTATTTCCTATTCATCAATGATATATCGTTTATTTTGCTTTAACTAATATTTTGACTTATTTATCAATTAACATTCACGGCGTTTAATAAATGTTAGCATACTGATTTGATTAATGTTTGAATACTGTACTGGTATGCACAATTTTGGTTTGTTTTTATTGAATGGCATTACTCAATGTAAAATATTGTTTGTTGTTTGAATTGAACAATATTTTATTTGATAAATTATTTTTGGTACGCTCAAGCTGTCAGTAATGCTTATTAATACCTTTTGAAGAAAAAAATGCTAACCATATTTTTATGTTTATTTTTCAAGAACTATGGAGTTCGAGTGTTTGTTTTCCATTGTTGTAAATGATTATTATATACTTGATTGTTTGAGCAGAATGTTGCATTCAAATTGAAACAGATTTTAAAATAAATTAAAAGCTTATTCAGAAATAATTTCAGCCATTTCACAGATTTTGTTCTCATTCATGTGTTATAGTCCCCTTCATCTCTTAATTTTGTTTACTTCTCTTGACCTTTTTTTAATTTTTTTTCCCCCTAAATTTCCTTTTATTGGCCTTCACTTTTCTGTCTCTTTATCCTTTCTATTTCTCTTTCTCACATTCTTCATTTTCACTATCTCTTTCTCTTTCCTATTTTTTTTCTCTCACTCACCGACTATACTCTCTCCCCTCTCTACTCTATTTTTCTCTCGTATCTCTCGCTCTTACTTTTTCGTTCAATAACTCTCTCTTATCACTCCTGTACTCTTCATACCCTTGACTATCCTCACCTTTCTTAAAATTAAGTTTCTCCAAAGTTTTCATCTATTTACTTAATATTCTGGACTTATCCATTGATTTCTTACATTCATATTACCTTACTCAAATTTCATTATCTTACAATTACATTCTGGTTATGGGTTTATATATTTGCAATTCATATAGTTTATTAATTGCACATAAAGGTATACATAGAGATGGGGAGGGAGGAGAGAAAGAGAAGATAAGGAAGCAGAAAGATATTGGAGATAGCGATCTTAGAACACACAATTATGCCCCAAACGAAAAGTCTTGGAGCATAACAAGAATGAGAATTGAGAAGAGATAGGGAGGATGAAAAGAGAGAGAGAGAGAAGGAAAAAAGATAGAGAGGAGAGAATGAAGAAAGACGTGAAAAAGAATGAAAGAAAAATCCTAAATGTGTATTTAAAACCGGAAAGTTATAAAACTCCAGATACGACACAAGACACTCAAAGATTGAATTTGATTTTTGTAATATATATATTTTTTTCCACAGGAAAGGTTGTTTCAAACAACTTCATAAATACATTGATGTATATACAAGACAAATGAAATAAAATTTAAATAACAAACTGAGATACATTTCAGCGGTGTACATTACAGGGTATTAAATCTCATTGTACAGTGGGGTTGTACCAATACCAATAACGTAATACATTTTGCATCGGCTAAGAGCCAGAAGGGCGTTAACGCTCGTTACGAGCCCTTCTAGCCCCTGTAACCAGTCATGATTGTACAGCAGATGGTACATGCAGTATCAAAAACCAACCATTACATTCATGTCTGTTAATAGAATTCAAAATGTTATTTATTATTGCCTTTCTGGCTCTCAACAGACAATTTTGACATTAATTGAAATCGATTTGTATGACAATGCATGTGTACATGGATACGGGGCATACTTAATGTAATTATTATGTAATCAATGTTTAACATTACTGGCGTCTGAGTATAAAACCACTTTAAAAATCGTTGGGCTCCGGGGTTTTATGGAGAGGAAGCCAGGTCATGAAAGCTTAGATTATTCAATACTGTATTTCGATATTACAAGAACCTTCGTCTATCATGCCATGTTAATCGTTATGTAACATGATCAATTACGGGTTATATTAAGCTATATAATGATGGGAGATAATGAGGTAATGACTTAAAGATATTTTTGTTACTGATTTTAAAACGAAATAATACAGATGTACCCCCTGTGTACATCATACACGTATGCACGAAGGTTATTATATTCACGACTGGCTATATCAAAGCGTCATGAAAAATACAGAACATGACGAAATCTATGAATTGTAAACGAAAGAAATAGCAAGTAATAGACAATCATTTCATTTCGAGAAGCACTAGCATGGCGAGACAGTCTGAAGGAAAGAAATGGGTGATAATAAGCGACCTAGTGACTTTCAATATTTAAAATAAGGATGAATATTGCCAAGAGAGTTAAAATTACAATTTAAAAACACGGTTATTTTCTTATCAAAATAAACTAATGCGGACAATTTCATATGTTGTGAAAGCTTTCACCAAAATATCGACTCGTGCTGTGTTTCCATCTTAAGTCTAAGATAATCAGCGTCGGTCGGTATACAAGATGTTTTCATTTTATTAACCTTTCCAGAATTAAAAAAAAAAAGTTTTAAATGATCGGCAGATCATGATGGCATGAACAGTTACAATACAGTGACGCTTACTCTTGCTGTATCTGTATGTGAAGTCAAAGATAATTAGCTTCATTATACAAAACAAAAAAGTTTTTTATTTTACGACCCTGTCCAGAGTCAAAATGTTTTTAGCTGTAATTATGGACAGTACACACGTCACGAAAGACTTTATCCATGCAGTGACGTCGTTTATACTATGGGCGCAAATGATTTCCAAAACAATTAGCGTCATTATGAAAATATTTTGGATCTCGTTACTCGATTCGGAATGAGTAAACAGTTCTGATGATTAACAACCAAGCAGGACATGTGGTGACGCATAGGTTAATTCTACAACAAAATATAGTGTCGACAATGTGATGACGTAACAATAGCGACAGACGTGGACATAATGATCGAGGTACAAAAAGTATGGTACAAGCCCTGAAGTCCATAGCTGCTATAATGCTATTGACAGGTAATGTCGCCAACGAGGTGACGTAAAATAAAAGACAGAGATGGACAGACTACATGTATCATAAAATGATAAAAATAGAGACGATACAAGACTCGTAGGCATTTATATAAGAACAAACATTGTTGGATATGAAGATAATTATGAGCATATTTATGCAGACCAAAAGGATGATCAAATGATATGGGAGAACATGAAACATGACGCAACCATTTGACTATTGCATGGCTGCCAATTTTACCTATTTTGTTTTTGCTATTTTTAGGGGGTATTTTTTCTTCTTCATCGTCGACATTATTTTTAATGAAGATTTTCTGTGCGAAATAGAGAAAAGATATACCCGTTAATCTTGTGAAGTGCATTTCAACCAGAAAACGAGTTTTTTTGTTATAAACAAAATGTTTGTCTTGATAACACCCGACATACATGTACATGTCATATCTTAATTTGAACATTCTAAACCACTAAATATAGCAGAAAGAGGATTTACTCCATGTAGGGTTTAAAAACACTCCAACAAATATAACACGTCAATCTCGTAAGTTGTACGAATGAAAGTAATTATATAAAACCATGGTACGACTGGTGGAGGAAGGGGAGAGAATGGCAATTAATAAATACAACAGTTATTATGCATATGTTTACTCAATATAAATAGGAAATATTCTCCCATACAAATTGCATTCTTGACACCTCGTAATATAATTGTGTTTATCTACAGCACACGTCCTGTACATAACTGCTATAATCATCATTTATACAGAAAGAGCTACTCATGAATATAATATCTCTGTTCACATTATATCTTCTAGTCTAATATTGACGTAAACAGCCGGAACGAATCCGATACGTCCAAGAGACTTGGAGTATGCCATGACCCAGATGGGTGACTGTGTCCGCAAGATCTCCAATTCCTTATGATGGAGGTAAATAGAAGCACCAGCCTTGAGTGTAAGCTCTATGGAGGAGAGGGCCTTGTGCGAGTGTTGCATCACAACCTTGTATCTGAAGTCCGACTTGGGCATCTTGGCAAGTTCAGTGCGGTAACGGTCATGTGAGGCTTTAACTGGAGAGTAGGACTGACCGGTGCCGGCCAACCGGCTCGCCGCGGTTGAACTCGGGGATTTCATGCTTGGCGTTGACTCACCGCTCGGTTCCTCCAGGTAAGAGCGCTTGTGTTTCGGCTGGCAGTCGAAATCGGATAGTGACTCGCATCCGTTCTCGGACTCATAGTCGCTGGTGTCATGCGATTCGAAGCACTTGCCGGTCCCGAAGCAACTCCCCACAATGAGCATCTCCAACTCTCGACTGTTCAAATGCGTCGAGTTGTCGTCTTTGATAACGCGGTTACCCTCGCGTGGATTTGACAAGCTACCGACGTTGGAGCGACGCGTTTTTGTGTTTAACCGCCTCACGCGTGCAACCGTTTTCTCGCCTGTCTTTATTACTGCTGATCTCGTTTGTGATGCGAGAGGACTGATACTGTCAAAACAACTAACGCCAGAGTCTGAGCAGTACGCTGGACATGACACATTGAAAGATGGTGAGCGAGAGCTAAATGCGTCGGTGTTTGAATTTGCGTTATCCTCGAGAGGAGTGGTGGGCGTAGAGGGCGCTTCGTCACTCAAGGATGGCAGGTTGCGGATATCATTCGATGTCCCGCTTCGACTCGATGACGTCGACATCAAACTGTTATCGGAAGCGCAACTACCGGCGACCGACACGCAACTGGCAGAGTCTTCGTCGCACTCGTAAATGACTTCGCTAGATACGTGGTCTAGGTCGCTGTTAATTGAATGTCGACCGCTTGATGTCGATTCGGCGTCCGAACTACAACTCGAGGATTTACTGTCTGAGAGAAAGCCGTCAAGCTCAGAACGGCATTTCCTGATGGTAGCTTTTCGAACTACACTGCTAACTCGTGGTACTTTGTAGTTAGCGCACATGAGTCCCTCTGCCTCCGTTGCCGGTAATGAGCACCTTCGATCGGATTCAACTGTAGCTTTCACTCGAATCATCTCAGCGGGGTCGCTGTGTCTGCGTGACTCATCACAACTCTCCACTTCCCTATCTTTCATCCCGCGTAGAGCTTTGCGCGTTGAGGGCGTTGCTACATTTGAGGGACTACCCCGGCGCCTAACATCCGTCAGACAACTCTCACGGTATTTAGACTCGCCGGTGATGACCCTCAAATCTAATTGTCCCCCACTCTTCGAGTGCGGCATGCGACCGATTTCATTCTCACTTTCTGAGCTGTTCTTCCCTAGTAGTTCAGTGTCACTAACAGTACACTGTCTCGTATTCGGTCGTCCACGGCTGTTGGATCTCGATTTGCGACTTTGTTCATCTTTTCTCTCCGTATCGCTGCTCTGAGGAGTATCTATATGCTTAGCATTGTCAATTGACGACGTCGATCGCTTTCTACCTCTGCTGTGTGACCGCGATTTACGACCATTCTCGCTCCCGCTGTCGGTACTCCCTCGCGACTTCTCTCCACTGGACAACGATGTCTTTTTCCTCCCGCGGCTGCTCGATCGCGACCTCTTTACATTACTCGCGGTCAACGAATCACCATCCGAACTCGATGTCGATGTTTCGTCCATACTCCTCCATACTTTGGTCTTGACGAGTGCATGTACTTTTGTGTCTTTGGCGGATAGTGAACGTCTGTTGCTAACATCATCGCTACTGCTGATATTGTGGTTACTGTCTCTCTCTTCCAACCGCTCGCCGCTATCACGATTTCTCTCTATGACCGTGGGCGCGTCCGTGGACGACGAATCGCTGACGATGTCGGTCGATGAATGGTCACTGCAGGTGGTGGACGCTTCCGTGCTGGTCGTACGACGACGCTGGAGGCGGTCTCGTGACCGTGATCTTGCTCGGCGGACGAGACTCTTCTCCTTCGTGATGACGAGACGGCGGGCAGAACAGATGGCGCAGTCATGGCAATCAACTGTCAATCAAATAAAAGAGAAATGACAATTAATTATTACAATTGTTAAATGGGTTTATAAATCAATAAGGTCAATAAAGTTCTGCATATTCAAATAAAAGAGAAATGACAATTAATTGTTACAATTGTTAAATGGGTTTATAGAGATCAATAACGTCAATAAAGTAATGCATATTTACGAGAGTAACTATTTATGTTCCAGTTCCCGATGCATGGCTGCTGCTCATTACAGAATCCAATATAGTAGTATACCAAGAATTTCCTGAGTATACCAACGAATCAGTTACCCACACAAAATTAATTGGAGTAATGAACATGATGTATTCGTATCTTATAATTCACATTCATTGCTGATTTTCACTTCTTCTCCAAAAACGGACAATTTTAATAAAGAACTATGATAAAGATATTCAAATGTTCTTATGAAATAATATTAAAAGAAAGCAGAGTCTGCGGATGTTTTTAAGGCAGTAGTTTCCTCCAAAAGGAAGTAAAAAATCCCCCAAATTCTTATCTTCTCGCAAATGTTTCCTTTAATATTATAAAGTATGCAGTTATTTATTATACAAATGTAGTCAGATTCAAGCATACTCTCAATTCTCTCATGCCCAGAAACAGAGAAAAAAATCATGCACACCATACACCACAAACCATCAATTTTATGATCACATCGTCACGTATCTTTAAAAAAGAAAATATTCGATGCAAAGTCCAAAATTAATATACGCACAAGCACGACCACCACGAGACAAATGTAAATAAATGATTGCGTAAATCAAAATATTAGTCACTCGTAAATCAAGGAAAATATGAACTACATGGATATCACTCAGCGCAAAAGAACAATTGACGACTAATTTCGCTTTATGAAGCAAAACGTAGTTAATGCTGAAAGCAAGCGCGACCCTTCATGTACTTTTTCATGATGGGGATTTTATAGTTGTCCAACCCATTCAATGCCCATTTCAGGAATGGTGCAGATAAATCAATACAAACTCTAATGACTGTATTGTCTAATTACTAGTTAGGATATTCTTAATGAACTTGTGAAACATATGCACAAACGTTTGGTTTCTTTCTAATTGCCCTTTTAATAATGAGATATTTGACACGTGTAAGGTTTTGGACAACGCAAAAAGCTTCTACACAAATATATAGTTTTGTTTGATCAAATTCGTCGCATGCTCCCTCCCAAATTGCGCTATTGTGGATGATATCGATCGCGAAAGCAGAGAGAGGATGAGAGAGAAGGGAGGAAGAGTGAGAGAGGGAGAGAGAGAGAGAGAGAGAGAGAGAGAGAAAGATGGAGAGAGAGAAATAGATGCTGCAGACCTGTCAGTCCACACTCCAAACCAAAACACAAATGCGTGAAATACAAACAGTATTTCCGTTCTTACGTGTGCACGCATCTTTCATTTATTTCTTAAATTCCAACTCAACTTTAATATCGAGTGACAAAGACAAAAACTGACATTTTCGACGGACGCAGGAAAGGGCAAGTCCGGTTTCGGTTTGGCCAGCGGACTGCGCAAATATGAGTGTGCTGCATTTATCGAATTTTTAATTAATTTGGAACGTGTGACTCTCGCGATCAATAGTTTGGAACGTAGGGTTCTCAATTGTCATGGTTGTAGATTGCTGCAATCTTATGCGGAAGTGATGTTGCATGTGTATTTCTAATTATGTTAAACAAAATAATATTGGCCAATTTCTTTGGTCATTGCTATCATTTCGAAGTGTCAAAATCAAGAAATTATTAGACATTGGTCAGACTCGATGGTCTTATTAACAATTTCGTGATGCTGAGAGAGAGAGAGAGAGAGAGAGAGAGAGAGGGGGGGGGGAAGAAAAAGAAATGGATGTATAAAGGAGAGAGAATGAGAACAGAGGCTCAGATATTAGCACAGAAAATATGAATTTTCATGTAGTCCATTGTCATGCGTCCACTTCCTTTTTTCTGTCACTATAGTCTCTCTATTTATTTTCTCCCGTTATTGAGCTGCGTAGGGATGTTCGGGGGGGGGGGGGCTGCTTTACGTTGTATTAAAAGTGCACACCATATTGCAATCAAAGTGAGTAGGGTCCATAGTGGCTCTTCTGCTTCCAGAGTCAGACATGAGAACGGTAAGGCTAAAACCTGGCTAAGGGGGAGTGATTTCACTAATGAAATTACCTTGATATCGTGTGGAACACGACACGTGTGTATCGCTTGACAGGTGCATGGCTGTCCAACACTTAATTTTGGCGGAGTAGCAGGTTCTATTATTATCTCGTCCACAAATTCAGGGCTACTTGTAGTTCGTAAGAGATATATCGCCTTGCAAAGATGTTCTTCTGAATTATGAAGGTAGAATGTGCATGATTAAGTTTTAAACAAAGAAACTCTCCGATGAAATTCATCTTCATTTCTTAAACGAGGATGAACAAGGATGAGGGAGGAAAGAGAAGGGATTGAAATTCTCCAAACACAGGATGTAGGCCTTCACTTTGTTTCCCCGGATGCCGCATTCAGTAAGAGTGCGCGCGCGGGGCAGAAGGCATCCAACCTTATAGGTGTCACTTTCACCGAAAACAAAGCACCGTTTCCCGACCATCAAAACTCATCAGCCACGAAGTAACACCCGATTTAACACATCCCCATCATGACCTAGCTTGCCCTCTCTCTTTACCCCTTATTTTTCGACAAATTGACCTACATGAGACAAATAAACCGGCTTTCATCCAGGATTACCTTGGCCTTTGTGGAGCGGCAGGAGCTCGTTTGATGTGGGTTTCTGATCGGGTGAAGTAGAAAGCGCGCCAACTACCTAGGGTCTTCGATATTTAGTGTCCTCTTTCTGCACTTCAATCGTTCCTAAATTGATTGTCGCTGACAGCAGTGCATTAAGGATTTTTCTCCCCCTCTTTCGTACACTCCTCTCCTTCTTTCTTCCGTGTTTCTCAGTTTCCGTTTTCCTAACCGTTTCATGAAAAATATACAGGTTGTACCCTCATTCTGTCATTCTTTCTTCCCTCCTTCTCTCCCCCCCTCTCTCTCTCTCTCTCTCTCTCTTCTCTCTTTTTCTCTCTCTCTCTCACTATTCCGTGAAAAGTAAACAAAGTGTTCAAGTAAACTTTATGTAAACTAGTTGATGACTGTCGACGCCGTTTCATGTAAGACTGTCTCGAATACATTTGTTTTCTTATGAAAAGTAAGAAAAAAGTTCGACGACTGAACGTAATAAGGCGTGCCGCCCCGCCATGCACGATCAATGTTGTTCGTTATCATTATTGCATAGATTACTATGTTATTGTCTGCAAATTAATTTCTGGTGTTACTAAAAACGGAGAATGTGCACAGTACAACAGCAATGTTTTATTTCTGTGGTGCAATCCAAACAAAAAGCCTTAAACAATCAGCTAAATTTGCTTTAATAGTTTCATTACGGTTCTGGTGCATAATTATAAATCAACTCAGTCGGAAACTAAATTAATTCCGATTATTTCATTTCGATATTACTCTTTCTCGCCGCCCTCTGCTTCAAAGTGCACACCGCATTTCTCCCCAGCTCGCATCGTGTTTATTCGACGCGAAAATCGATGTGGTTGCGGTAAAACTTGTTTTTCTTGCATGTTTCACTGCAAAAATCGGCTCGGCGAATCGATTCGATGGCAGCCACGGGCGTGTTATTTCAGGCCGAACTGTAGCGAATGGCAAGAGGCAAACTTTGGAACGGATTTGGAGTTCAGGTGTACTTAGTAATACCCGTTTCAAGGATGGATCCAGAATTCTGATGGTTTGAGAATTGTCGTAAATGAAAGATGCATAATTGTCTATTGATTTATACCACTGACCGGCCTTGACGTGTATGACGAAACGTTTGGAGAGAAAATTTCAATTAATTTTCTGCGAGTCCATTTTACTGAAACGTCCACGCGCTTTTAGGGGAGGAGGGGTGGGGTGAAAATGATGGATGATGAAGACGAACAGCAATATAAATTTTGAGAAATGTTGATGAAGTGAGTGGTTAAGAAGTTCAGTTTGAGAAGTCAGAGAGAGAGGGAGAGAGAGAGAGAGAGAGAGACGTAGACAAAAATTGCCAGCAAATCGCAAGACTATGTGACATTTCTTTTGTCCTGCTAGTTGGAATAAAATCTTGAACCTCTGTCTGCAGATTTATAAGTCCGAGGAACAGTTTGAACCCTTTCCAACAAACTTGAAAGTCTTGTTTTTTTAAGGAGAAAGGATTTGGGGAGGATAATGTTGCTTTGCTTCATGTAAAAAAAATCTCCTCAACTCTCATTTGGACAGACTCTTGTTTCTAAATGAGTGCTTGTTGCACACTCGTCACCAATGTAACACTGAAATGTGGCACTGAAGATACAAGTGTTGCCAATTTGGATATCTGATCACTATAGACCTTCTATATTCCTGTCCTGTATTTCCACCTACAACCCTTAGCCGTGCCTCTATCCTCATACGGCACGTAGGATTTCGAAGGGAATCGAATTGCGTCCTCTAAAAGATCAAGCGGGATCACCCCGATCGGTATACTTCAAAAGCTTGCTTCGACAGATCGAAAGTTTCAATCACTTTAATTAAAAACGAATAATGTTTGTGTATCAGAGGGCCTTAAGGTCGGGGGTTGTTAGTAAGTACTTTTCTTCGGTGATTGCTTTCGATGTTTGTATTCCACCGCCGTTTTAGGGTGACCTGTGTAGACAGAGACCTGGATTCCTCGAAAGAAAAACTTTTCGTATTGTTTCATAAAAAATAATGTGAGGAATAGCATGTAAGTTTTTAATTAGCCGGCAGCATGCTTTGTTTCGTTATTGTTTCTTTCGATGAAAGGTGAGGAATTGAAAAATACTTGAAAAGAAGATGAGTCCAGGTCTCTTCTGTTTGTTTTCATTTGTTGTTGCCTTTTCGATCAGTTTCGATCATAAATACCTAAATCCCTTGTAAGGAATTGGAGAATATTAGGTATTATAGAACTTAACATTTTGTTGAACATGTTAGTTTCATAAGTTGTTGACAATTTACGAACAGAATGGCCTTGGAAGAAATTGGAGATTCTTAGGTCTTATAATTAACACAATGTGGAACATAATAAAGTTTTATGGGTTGTTGCATTTTTGATCAGTTTCGATAGTATGCCCTCGTAAGAAGACAGTGTGAGATTCACTAGGCGTTGATATTAACAATAGGCTCATTATCAATGATCGTGCTTTCCATGAGTGAAACGCTTAGCTTTTTGTGTTTGAACGAATCATTCAATTTGGCTGAAACGAGATGGTTGTATCCCGGTTGTATCCAAATATGGGACAGAAAGCCTACGTGTTGAACTACATCGCTAGGATGAATGATTACTAACCGAGTGAAAGAGACAAGTAACCGACCATAGGGGGACTCGTCTGCTTAGAGAGCCAGAAGGGCGTTAAGTACATGTAACATAAATTTACAGAGAGTTAACGACCTCCTGGCTCTCAAAATTAGTCTGAAAGAGAGATAGAGAGAAAGAGAGAGAGAGAGAGAGAGAGAGAGGGAGAGAGAGAGAAAGAGAGAGAAATGACGATACGTTGGTATACACAGAGCCAGAAGGGCTTTAATTACATATTATAGTCTTTAAATACAATAAACGTCCTTTTGGTTCGCAGTATTCGAAAACGTGTAGACTGTCCTTCTCTTGTGGGAAAAGACTCGGCAATTTTCAATCTACAGACGGGCCATCTTTGTGTTTATGTTTGAAGAAAAAATGGACAAACGTAAGATCAATAAAATGTATTAAACGACAAATGAAGAAAAACATAAAAAGGGCAATGTTTTTAATAATTTTGAAGAAAAAAAACACTCTTTGTGGTTTGTATCATGGTAGAGAGTCTTTTAAAAATCCATACTAATAAAACTATAAAAAAACAAGTGATAATAATTTTATCACACCTGAAACCTCTAATGAAAATAATTAAACGATATCACAATAAGCAGATTAGGGAAGGGGGAAGGGGCAGGTGTGTTAACCCCCTTTGATAATCAGCCGAAAAAGGCGCCGATGGCAGGGTCACAAGAGGTGTTAAAACTTAAAAGTACATCTAACCCTATGCGAAAGAGAGAGAGAGAGAGAGAGAGAGGGGGGGGGGGGAGGAGAGGTTTGTATTCGAGAGTCCAGGTGAATTTGTATCTATATAATTATGCGTAAGCAGGTGAGAACGATCGCGTGTTGCTCAGTTCGCTCACTCGAGTAAAACGACAGCTTGTTCATATTGTCGCCCACATACATGTACACACTCGTGGCATAACATCACGTCTATCATGCCTAGACCTCATAATATAATTATATAATACAAATTTCGACAAAATATTTTGAGCGGCAGGGGCATCAACACTGGTCAAGTGTGACAGACATGAGCAATAGAACACACTATCATCATCATCATCATCTTCATGATCATCGTGATTATCATCATCACTGTTTTATTATTATCACCGCCACCATCGTCTTCGTCATTCACGTTGTCATTAGTATCAATTATCACTTCATAAGAAATGATTGAAATAGAAATATGCTAATTGAAAAAAAAGGAAGAGATTACGGAGGATATGCAACTATTATTATAGACTTACGTTTTCCAGACATTCACAATCTGAAGTCGGACGAAAATAGAAATGTAATTAACAAGATCGTGACCGTGACATTCAACAACGAAATAATGCTCAGCAATGCGGTCGAGGGAACAACATCTATAACATGGTAAGGACCAAAAAGGGCCAGATCTGAGTTAATCTCGGGCAGAATGTCATTAATAAAAACAAATGTGGGATTGAGAGAGTCGAACATGGACCCCGCATCACTGAACCGATGAGAGATCATCCGTGATAAGACGGAGGATTCGAATCATTCCGCTGAAGTGGAGAGGTTGGAACAAAATCACCTGAAATTCGCTTCTTTTTGGAGGCTAAGACCGACCAAAATGTAATTACATCGTGCTTTCTCGTTATTTTCAGCTCTCTCTCGTTTCTATTTTTGTTCGATTTCAGACGAATGAAGCTAGAGAGCCTGGTTATCTCCGAACCACTTTGCCAAATTATACTCACCCCTCCCCCTCTCTCTCTCTCTCTTTATTCGTGCACATAAGTATACAGTCAATTATATTTGATTGAATTATAGAAGAAACTTAAAACATATACATTAAACAGAAAAATCGTACAGGGCCTTCTTCATACATCAGTCCGTCATTATTATTAGTCCATTTTATATATCATAACGTGTACATAGTCTGTCGTCAGTTTACTTTCCTTTCCGATAAAATAATTATAATCTTTTAGTTATACATTCCACATTTTTAAGGACGTTAACTATTTTTAAGCAATGGCTTTTGAACACACACTATAATTATGTCATGCATAACCGCGATGCAGTGGTGACTCGACTATACCAGAGCCTTTCCAATGAGTGGTTATAGCGCCCTCATTAGTCCGGTTTTAAACATTCCCTTTTTTTTCTTCCGATTTTACTGTTTTGATATGAGGGTGTTCTTTTGGAGTGTTGTAAACCTTGTAAAGAGTGTTAAAAAGATAGATAATGTAAATAAACGACTATAAATCTGTTTTTGTATTTTGTGGTGTGATCAATGTCTAAATTAAACAAAATAATAAACAAAAACACGATGACTAATGTCCGCAGAAGTGCGTTAACCCAATACCACAAAACTGACCAAATCATCATCGCTTCAACAAGTTTTTGGACACTACTAAAGACAATCCTTACCATTTAAGTAATGACCCTGAGTTATATTGTGGATAGGACATGCACCAGAGCCACAGTCGGCCATGCATACACACGTCTGCTAAGAACTTAATGCGATTTGACGTGATTTGGCTACGAAGGAAGCATCACCGGGCCGAAGGAGACAACGTCTGGTTAAGAGCCAGAAAGACATTAATTAATTATAGTTACATAATTTATGTTTAATGTCCTTCTAGATCTCAGCTGAATATCACGTAAGACGGCGTTAGTTTAAGCATACACAAGCAAGCGTGTTGAAGGATTACTTTAACCATGTAGTGAAGCAACAACAAAAAATGCATTATTTCGTTTTGTCATTTCTAGTTTATAGGGGGAATTCCTAAGGTAATTTTTATGTCATCAATGATGTAACAAGTTACTAATCATTCAAGACATGTTGACCATTAATTTTGCGGATGTTTGGAGGAAATACTGATAATTACCTATACACGCGTCACAAACAAATGTATCCTAACATATTTTCCGATATTAGAATATTTACTTAACACGAACATGAAGAAGTGGGTTCTACAAAAAGTCAACAGTACACTTAAAATCGCAATCCTGAGGCACAACTGTTTTGTTAATGTGTGATTAATTGATTGCAAGATGTTGATATCCGATTGATAATTAGACCTTGATTAAACAGCTAAAAAAACAAGATTTTGAATTGAAATTAAGGAGTTGTCATGAACATGGCGCGCTAATATACCCTTTTAATGCCAGCTCCCCCGGTTGTAGAACTATAAGGCGCGAAAATACATGTCCGTTTACGACGCATTTGGGATGCATCATTTCTGTCAAGGAGACTCCTACAGAGCAAAATACAATTATACATGTTTTTAATTTGTATGTTTTGAACATTGAATATTTTCGTAGGTTATGTGTTTATACAATTGTAATTGGTTTCACTATATTCCAGAAACACATGTCTATAGTAGCATGAACTGAACAAAACTGTTAGCGATTTCTCGGTTCCTAATTTTTCCACATGATCAAATTCCTTGGGTTTTAATATCCACCGCTCTCTCTCATCATAGTAGGTCCATGCTCTCACTCTCTGGTTGGGTTTAATATATCCAACACCTATACAATAGGGATATCAATATTGGAACAACCTTTTCAATGCTCATAGCGCCTTACTGCGGGTGGGTCTGTTTTCATAAAGCATCGCATAACAAAACTGCCTTTTGTGCCTTAACAAAGGACTTACAATGACTGGCTCTTTTATCGAATTGACGTTCTGAAGCCTGAAAAAGGAGAGAAAAACACACAAAAACGTTTTTTGTTTTCCCTTCTTTTTTCGCCACTCGTTTACATGAAAGAGTACATGTGTAGTTTGTGTTATTTGATGTAGATACAAGAAGGCTTTGTCGATTCGGGCTGCGTTACGGGTAAAAGTCAGTAGAGAGAATGATTATACAAGTTAACATGTTTATTTAAAAAAAAGGAAAAGAATGCGAAACGCGTACTTCCAGTTAATCTTTCTCTTATACCTTTATCAATATCTTAGCTTTAAATCGTTCAGTTTATTTCTTATCGATTGGGAGGTTAAAATGAAATGAATAAAAAACTTTTTTTTTTCACTGGAGAGCAGAGTTCGATGTAACAGCTTATTTCTTTTGACATCGTATTTTCAGGACATATTCCTCCCTCAAAACAAGAACGTAATAAAACATATCAATAAAAAGAATTTCAACGTACATCACAAATTGACAACGCTTTTCAGTTTCAACAATAAAAAAGGTCACTTTAAGCATAGACCTACTACGAAGTAAGTTGATGGGAAAAGGCGGGCAACTTCTCTCTCAAGTTCGTCCGACCATTCATACCTTTCAACTTGAGAGTGCTCACTTTAATACCCAAATTGACCATTCAAATTAAATGGACGTGCCATTCTTCTCTATCTAAGGCAAATGGTCACTTGGGAGTGACCATTGCATTGTGCTCCTCTGTTTTTATATTTACTGACTGTCGTAATTTTTTATTCAAAATGGACAGCATTGTAAATTTCAGCTTCACTTTGAATACAGCGCCGCTTATAGCCAAGGAAGATAAGTCAATTGCATTGGAAATAATCGAAGTGCCCATTGTTCTACTCCAATTCAAGCTTTGTTGACAATTGTAATCAATAGTTCCCCTCTAGACTTATTAGATTTTAGTTTAACTTCCACACACATGAATGAGAAGAATAGAATCCAATTGTAAATTGGGAATACTGGAAGAGCACATTGCTTCAGATCAAACTCGGGCATTGTTAACAATGTGTAATCTATCGTTTGTTCCAATTGACTTATTAGATTTTAGTTCCACTTTAAACACAACTCCGCCAAGCCAAATAAAATACAAGAATGCAATTGTATTCGGCATAATGCCTATTGTTTTAAATTGAATTCGAGCTCTGTTGACAATTGTGGTTTATATTCAGTACCAATTGACTTATTCAAATCAAAGGGATGTCCATTACACTCGAGGGTCACTTTGAAGTGCCCCTGAAACAATCCTCGAATTGTTCCATCGATTTCGAAATCTAGCTGACCATTGTTGGACATTTGTCGTGTGGCCTTTGTCATATCGATGTTTGGTGATTGTTGACCATTGTGTTTAGGGACAATGTCTATTGTTGCAGAACAAGACAACGGTCTTGCTTGAAGGAAATAAGAAGGGGTAGTATTTCATTGACTACATGTCAAACATGAAAAAGTGAATGGTCTATTCAAACAGGGGTGGGGCAACCCTGGCCGTATAAGTCGACACAAGGGTCATCGATAGGGCCCACTACAAGATCTTGTTTGCGATTCGTCATTTTGATGTGAAGCCTGGCAGTTAAAGTCACTGAGTAGTCGGCTCTCATGGGGAATTCGACACCGTTCGGGTGTTTACCCAATAACAGGTGTTGTCAATCACCAAGGTTAGCCTTGAGTTTTATGACCATTGGACCTTATGTAATGTTTTGAATTGCCCGAAGACTCTCGAGCTCTCCGAGAGATTAGGGGGTAATTCTTGACTGGACTATGGGTTTGCTGTGTGCAAATTTGTTCCCCCATTAATGGTATTTCCACCAAGTCTGGTGTCAGCGAATTATGGCCTTCTGCACATGGAAACTGGCGATCCACCCCCTTTAATACTGGGTTTTTTTATACCAGCGGCGTATCCATAATTTAATAGGGAGGGGCGGATCATCCCTAGTTTAGTCATGTATTTATTATTTTTGAAGGGATGGCATCATCTTGGCATAGACTCACAGCAATTTGTATTGATTTTTTTCTTATTGGTCCTTGATTGAGGGGGGGGGGAGCATACGCCGACTTTACCTTAGACCGACTGGACATGCCACTAAAGCCACTATTGAATTGCCCATTATGTTTCTGAATATAAAGATACATGTTTGCCTCGCAAAAACAATGAAAACGTGAGCGTGTTGGTTTACTGGGATCAATGATTTTTTTACCACAAAGTTTACCACAAATTCTCAAACGCCCTTGCGAGGTGTTGTTTGGTAATATCTCCCCCAGTGAACCTCACACCATTCCATTGTGATTCACGTTCAAACAACGTCAGTAAAAGAACAATTAGTTGATGTAAATATTTTGGCGTCAATAAAACTATTTTTCCTTTTAACTTCCACACATTTACGCTTTCCCACTCGAAATGGAACACATTATGCATACATTACCTCAGATACATATTAATGATATTTCAATTTTGTTTATTTTAAGCCAACTGGCGGAGAGAGCGAGAGAGTGAGGGGGAGAAGGGGGATAAGAGTAAAACAAGCAAAACAAGAATGATATTTTCTAGCATGCTGGTGCCAACGAAAAACCTAAAAAGACACCGAAGAATAGTTCTACAGTAAATGAAATTAACAAGAACAGTAACAACTACAACAACAACAACTCTTTACGAGGCATAACCATGGTAATAAATGGCTGCATTTTCAGACACCACCCTTGTGTGAAAGACCCTGTTCTACTCTGCCGTAATTATGCATACAATGAAAGCCCGTGGTGTTCACAATGATATTATTTTCCTCTTTTTTTCTCCTGTTTTCCAGCTCGCCTTGCTTTGATGCTCTATTTGCATGTTAATGCGGCGTGAAATCCAACGAATGAATATTCCTAGCATGCCCTGTGGATAGGTAGATAAGAAGCAGAGTGGTATGGGAGGCGCACTGAAACAAGCAGACGACAACGAGAAGAAAAAATTCACCGGTGTGTTAACCGCATTGATTTCATGGCGTTTTGTGTTCGCGGTACGTCACCTAGTATTTCATTCATTATTTATTCATGGATGATATGGTTTTTAATACTACGGGAGAGCAGTATGCCTCAACTAACTCGCAGTGGGTGTTCCCAATTTAGAAAATGATTTGGTAAAGAGATATGGTCCCTCCCTTTATTATCACCACCCGAATCCTCGTCTGGTATACTAGTCATCTTGAATTATGGTTCTTGCTCTTTATGAATTTTACGAATGATGTAGTGTATGGTTGTTGAGGATGAAACTCATTTCCCCAAAGTAACCTTGAAATTTCACTCTAGATGCTTATGAAGAAGAAGGTCTTTACTTTAGAAGGACGTTTGCATACATATCACAAAATAAGACAACATAGAGCAAATACAATGGACACAAATTTCCCAACGCTAAGATGATGACTTTGTAAAGTAAGAAATTAATATTTAGAAAAGTATATAGCTTTAGAAGTTATGAAGGTTAATAGGCAAGATAAAGGCTTTACAAATGACCACGAAATATTTATGAGAGCGAGAGTACAATACAAATAATGTAGACATTCTATTTATTTGCATCCTGAAAAAGACATAAACATTGGTAAAATATGCTGATTTCGTGCTCGAACTAATAATTGTCCACTTTGTGAGTACTCTCCAATAATTATTGATGTCTCGATTTTACGATAAGATGTGATTCTACAAGCGCGCTCCTCTTTGAAGTGCATCCGGGCGATTCTATAATACGATAACATGAACATTCAAATGGACATGACAAATAGAATTATGATTCCTTTCCATCAGCGTCACTTCCACGTGTTAGCCAAACAAGCCCAAAGTGAGGAAAAATGAGGAGTTTTATGTCTTAGAAAGTACTGTGTGTTTTTCCAAGAAAGATAGATAAAAAATGAAATAAATAAAATAAAGATCGAAGTGGCTTTCAGTTTCTGTCAAGTGGAAAAGGTGTGATGAATGTGGGGATGGTGGCGAAATGAAGCTTATCACGTGACCAAGAAGTGCGTGTGAAGCTGCCAATAGAAAAAAAAATTGGCGGAATGTGCGCATCACGTGATTTAATCGGGTGTGATAGGATCTGCAGAAGAGCGCGAATAGATGCATGCATGGAGATGGTCATTTCTAGAAATACGTATTTGAATTTTTATTTTTAAAAATTGGACCCCTCTTTATTACAAAGTACCCAATGCATTTAAATTGTATATATTGATAACAGTGATCGTTTAAACTGACTTCTCATCTTAACTCATTCATCATTTTTTTTTTTTAAGGAAAAGATACAGGAGTTCGATACAGACCCCTTTTAAAGGGTAGGGCTACTAATTAAAGTAAACCTTCCCACCAACTATCAACTTTTACATACATTTTAAACTGTAATATCGGTATTATAAATATTCTAGTAGTGAGTATCTTCTAGATGGTAGGGGTGGGTTAGAAACAGGGTGTGTTCAATTCTCATCGTTTGTTAGTGAACGCTGTATACGCTACGTCCTTCACATCTATACAAGTATGCTATACGGTCCTCATACCCCTCAAGTGCAGTGGCGTGTGAAACTCAGATACAAGCGTTTTCAAGACGTGACGCTATGCAATCTCATCCCATTTCTCGTTCCAAGAATCCCCTTTCCCTTCGCTTGGAAGATTTCATGCATTCCTCATTCCATCCCCTTCATCTTATCCCCTCTTTCTCTTCTTCTCCAGCTCTATAATAATCATCTTCAACCAAGCTCTGCTTTTCCATTAGTGTAATGAAAAGCATATCTCAAGCAATGGCAAAAACAACGTGGTGAAGACTTGTGGAATTTGGGTCATTTGAAAATGACTTGCGATAATGTCTCCGGCAAGTACCCGAAGATTGCATTTTTTAGGCATCTCTTAGCAAGAATTCCATTAAAACGACAGCGTCTCGATTAGTTTGCTTCTCCCTCTTCTCACAAATTTGTTTTTGTTCTAAATATGGCGTCGTTCTCATCTCCCTTTTCGTGTTATTTTCTTTTCATCCTCGTTCCGTTAAAGAAGATTTGAATTCCTAAGGTAGAAGTAGAACCAGGGAATAAAGATACCTAGCTCTTACAATTCCTTATTACAACTGACTAATTTGATGAGAGAAACCCAGAGAACTGTGTTTCTATATTTGGTTAGGGATCCTTTGTTACTGGAATGAGATGCTACTCAGGGCTTTCTTGTCTAGGAAACCTTGTCCTCTCGTATGTACTTTTTGACAAGCGATGGTGATGTTTTGGTGCCCTTGATGGTGTATTGGTCTAATCAGTAGAATTAGTACGGTCATCTCAAGTATACTCATCTTCTCCACTTCCGCCTCTATTTCTCTCTCTCTCTCTCTCTCTCTCTCTTTCCCTTTCTCCCCATCCTCTCAATTCCCGTTCTCCTTCCTCCTCTCTATCTTGCTACAAATGTATACTATTTCCATTGCTGTCTCCAGAAACCTTTATTTTCCGTACTCTCCAGACTTTAGGTTCAAAGCCACTATCTATTACCTTGACTATACATACATACACTTATGGTGTTGTTATCCATTAATCTCTTTTTCCATCTCCCATCCCCACCTCCACCACTCCTTCCTCCATCCGCCCTTTCTCATCACTTACTTCCGCATCTAATTATCCATATTGATCAAGTTTATTTTCCCTTGATTCCTTGTTTACATAAAACAGATGACAAGCGCGCGCCCCTCTCGCAGACGATCGATCACGATCGTTTATACCGATATGCTACGACCACTTATGGTAATCAATGTTAATTGGAAGGTGGTTCATTAATTAGGACGAGTTTCGTCATCTTATGTGCGGAGGGAAGAGGATGGTTTAGGCTGTAGAGGAGAGGAGACAGGTAAGTAGTACACGAAACCCTTAATTAGTGAAGCTCGGTATTAATTGGCAAGACCCCCGTAGACCGAATTTTGAGCGTATATTTTATGATTCACATCACATGTTACATATTTCTATTTTTATAAGAACACGGTTGCAATTTTAGGAGCGATATGTAGATATATATGGAGAGAAGGTGAGAGAGAGAGAGAAAAAAAAAGATGAGGGAGAGAGACATGAGAGGGGAGAGAGAGAGAGAGGGGGAGGGGAGGGGGAGACACCACCAATCATGCCTCTGTTCAACATCTATCGGAGTTGTTCCTTTGCAAAGCACCTGTTAGGCTTACAGGTGATAGGAGCAACTGAAAATGGAAACACATGCATGCACTTTAATTGCTGTCTCCTCATCACATCACGAGCTGTATGCGATGATCCAAATTCATAATGGCTTAATTAAGTTTTGCGGTAGGTTAGGATACCGCAAGTTGGATAACCGCAATTTAGCCATTTGAGATCCGGTGACACGTATTATCATTTTCATGTCATAATTATTGCTGGATCGGAAACCCCTCGTTCATCATTACATTTATATACAACGAATTTATTTCATAGCTTCAAGGTGAATATAATTAATACATTTTTTTTTCTACAGTATCCCATAATAATGATAATAAACGGGCAATAAACCCCTTCCAGTTTTCATTCAGTTCGTATAGAAGAATACTTACAGAAGATAAATAGTAAACGATCAGTTGCCATTAAATCATTTTAGAGTCCAAGATTTAATAGACAAAGTCACCTGTTTTCAAAGTGCACTAGACGTCTAAACTGTTCAACCTTTCAAATTAAATAGCAGAAAAAAAGATGCATGTTTTGGAGTAATGCATCGCTTAAGGCCCGGAAACTAGGAATTTAAAAGCACAACAGATATTGAAACATTAATAAATTGTTTGCTCTGTATTCTGTGTGCTTTATGGAATGAGAAGGAGAAAACGTTTATCATCTTCGTAAAGTGCATCTTCTTTGTTTCGTGACATGTTCTAGCCAGACGAATTTAATTAAAAGCATTTTTAAGTTTATACATTGTACTTTAAATCAGTTTTTACTATAGTCATGCTCTGTTTGAAAGGATTTGGGCTTGTACATTGATGACATTAAAGTGCTTCTATGAAGGGAAATGATAATTATATAGCTTCTTACTAGCAATACAGATATGGGCACATCATCGTTTTATCCATGAAATACAAAATTGATATGTTTAATTATACTGCCTACAATAGAATTGATCGTTTAGCAAACCAAAAGTATTGGTTGACCACCACAAATCCTTGACCAAATTCTCTACATTACTCTAAATTACTCTTGCGCTGAAAATGGGTTGTTATAATTTAAAAACTACTTACTATATAAAGGATAATCTTATGACTAAATTCTAATTACTCATGTCAAATTATTAATGAAAACTTGGTTGTCATAACTTCAAGACCAAGATTGCCTCGTGCCTCGTAATTATAAAACATGTCATCGTTGTCAACTAGTGACGTGTGCATCGGGGATCAGCTGGCGGTGAATTCCAGAATTAAATTTTAATCCATCATAGATCATTCGGATATCATGTTTCTCATCCAATTAATACTATATATGATATTGATAATGAGAGGAGACATAATTTGGGTACGGTGATCACGCAAAAACATTGAAGATGAAATTAACGGACGTAAAAACTACTTTTGTCTTCTATACGTATCAGAAATTTAATTATTTCTAAAACATGAATGGTGCATGCATTCTAAATTACATCCACACGTTAATCCACTTTCATTTGAATCTCGATCAAGAAGCTCAAGCCCAGAATCTGCAACAAACATTAATCACTGCATTTTAATTTAGTTTAATATCAAATGACAATATACTGTTGTGGCGTTGCCGTTTTGACTTGGCCATTCATCACAGTGATTTCAGTAATTGGTGAATTATACCATGCACGCAAACCAGAATGGACTTTGTAATGATATAATGAATTTATGCTTTAATTGGTTGTGACATTGCCCTTTTTTGCCAATGCTTGAAATGAGTAAATCAAACGAACCTCTACTTTTCATCTTAATGTTCCCATTTAAGTGACATTTTCCCAATTATGGCTAATTTAGTTACCCTCCCTATAGGGCTTACATATTTAGTTATGGTCATCAACTTAGCAAGATGGTGAAGAAAGCAGTTTTCTGTGCAAATTAAGGAGAGAAAAATTGTACTGTAAAATGCATCAAATTCATTAGTGATTAAGCAGGAACTATTTTCATGATGTTTGAAATGGACTCATTTCTCTCTTAATCATTGTATTGATAAATAATTATAGCTTGCATTGTCATCATTGTTTTGCAAAGCAAAACATAAGGTAACATATCAGGTAGCTCATTTCAAAGTTTATAGTTAATAAATGGCCTTTTTGTGGGATTCGTAGAAAAAGCAAAGGGACAGCTTTAATATTATTTAAACAAAATGAAGACATATGAAAGAAATCACTGCATACGGTATAACAGGAACTATTGTCGCATTGAAATTTCATTTTTGTGTTTCCACAATTACATTTAATGGCTATACTATCTGGTCATTTTTTCTTTATTTATTTAATACGGTTCGGCCTTGGTGAACAAAGCAATTTGATAGTAATGAGGAACCGTTAACAAAGGCTGTTAAAATTCTAGATAGTGTGAGAATGGTGAGAAAATAATTAAAAATAATAATTCCCAGTGATGAATGTGGTCATTAAAACTTCAGTTGCTCTCGAAATGATGTGAATAGCAGCGGCCGTGACATGGAATATGAAAAAAGGAAAAAGTAATTAGGGCGATTAAATGTGACGTTTGAGGTAATGAGTACAGCTAGAATGATTCATCACGAAAGCCCCCATCTCATCAGAATTGACAGTTGGATGTAAACAGTCGGACGAATTCAAACGGGAATGCCGAATTATCAGCGCAGTGGCGTATCCAGACGTTGCCCTCAGGAGGGGCAAAATATCTTAACTCTCGACGACCTCATATAAGTCAATCTTGTTTAATAATTGTTTAATGCTTTATATACTTGTTATTTGGGCTTTATTGATCTGAAGATACATAATTTTGATGCCCTCATGACCCCCGTGTCGTATGTTTGGAAGTGTTTGTATCATCAAACGTTTACTTGCCGATCACTGTTGTGTATGAGGTCACGATGCGATCGAGCAGAAAATTTGTAAGAATATAACCTCGTGCGTTTTTTAAAAAGAACAATCTTACGATCACTGACTTACCGATGTTTAATTTCCTTACAATGAAAAGAAAGGTACCTTTTGTTTTCTTGGTCAAAGAAAAATCCGTTGTGAGGGGGTAAAGGACCTACTCCCATTGCCCCTCCTTCAAAATACGCCAGTGCATTAGTGTCTTCGTTTCTAATGATGATGATCATGATGATGATTACCGCCCAATGCCGCGAATGGGCTCGTATTTCATGCGCTCACATCGCGAAAATAAACATTCCTGCATGGGAGCATTTTTACGACGATCCAAAAGTGGCGTTGATAATAAAGTAGCTATTATTGGCCCGCCCGAACATGAATGTTTTGAACTTGAAGTATTGTGTGTCTGAAATCTTTGAAAGGATTGAAGAATCCTTGCCACTTAATTATATTGTTGGGCATGATCTTATCTTCATTAATATCACAGAATGAACATTACGTCACTTTCACGAATTATTTTGCCATTTGCACTCTAAAAACTAAAATGCCATTTTCGAAATGACATTTTAACACTTTTAACATGTTGGATATTTCATTACTGTTGTTGTTGTCTCCAGCATATTCAAAGCCTAAATCGACACAATCTTACAAAATTTGTTTCTTCTCGGCCAATTTAAATAGTGATTTAACATCATTTTTACATGTGCATTCCTGACTTGTTATCACCAATGCTTATTCACTATTATGCAAATAAACGCCGGATTCATTAAATGGACTTGTAACCACTGAGTTCCTTTGTAAAGCTGGCCCATATGGCTCTGAATGGGACTATCCTTTAGTAAAGAAGCATTAGTAGAACAATAGAAAAGGGTAAATAAGGTAAAATGTACAATCCCCTCCGTCTCCTTTCCTTATACGTGCTGACGGTGCTGGATGTTCGAATTGCACGGTGAAAGTTTCTTAGATTTTTTTTGCTGTACAGCTTGGACACCTACAACTGTATTGATAAGAGACGGTGACTCGAAATGTCAGAGAAAGATAAACAGACCCTTCGAATATCAATGTTGCATGAAATGCAATTTAGCTAATAAGGTTTTTCTTTCTGTCAACGTCTAGCCAGCACCCATGTCAAACTAGCAACACACTGCTTTCAACACTTGGTGATCTGCTCACATGTCATTTATCAGTTACGAAGTCCGTATCCATTGCCTCAACCATGACATACTCAGTCTTTTGCGCAGCGCGTGCGTTGCCGTATTCATGGACTTTCGATGCGAGCGTCACATTGAGGAACATTCTCCATGCGATTTGCGGCAGTGTGGAAGTGTGTGTCTTCTTGCAAGTAATTCCAAAGAGCGTTAATATCGAAACGTATTGGATTTCGCAGGTGTGTGTAACATGCATTTCTCAGCCCGGCGGGTGAAGAGTGTTGCGATAGTGAATCCGTTTTAATCTACCATCAGTTAACAAGCTCATATCTACTGTAGCAAGTAAGTGGGCGGTTTCACTTTAAACTCGCGAGTCATGAGAGGGGTAATTTGAGAAACGTTACATTTTTGTCCTCGTTTATTTATACCAGATCATCTTAAGTTAACTATTTTTCATTACGGCATGCCATGGAAGTGCCTCTTTTTTGTTTCAATGCTTGTCCCATATACCTCCAATGCTTTCTTAGTTAGTGTCTCTCTGTATCCCTCTTTCTAATTATCATTATGTGCCTCTCTTCATCTCACACTTACTGTGTCCTTTATTTCTTTATATTTTGTTAATGTAGGTACATAACATCTGTTACTCTCTTCATCTTATTCTCTCTCTGTCTCTCTTTCTCTTTAGTTTTCTTTTCTCCTACCGCACCATATTTTGTCTCCTCATCTTATTCGATGTTTGTGCGTATGTGCATGGGTGGGTGTCTCTGGGTGTCTCTCGCCCCCCTCTCTCTTTCCCTTTCTCTCCCCCTTTCTCTCCCTAGCTCTCTCTTCCATCTTCTTCCTCTCTCCCCTCATGATCTACACATCCATTACATCGCGATGACAGAGCCTTGTCACAATGCTATAAACAAACCAATCCTCACCGAATCTAGATCACATGGAACCTATCCTATCCAATATTCTAAAACGCATCCCCTTAAATCCTCCCCAGAACAAGGGCTTACCACTGGTATCTCCAGCGTCTACCAGTTAATCTTCACCATATGCACCTGCAGCCTTATACCAACTCTCGAGAAAGAGCAAACACACAATCGATTGGCCTTCTCTTTTCATATGCAGAGGAGTAGTAGTGTTTTGAATTTATACTCTTTTGAAAGAGGATTCCCCAGTTATTAGTGTGGATTTTTGCAAATTAAATAATCCCTTCTTATGAGTCCTCAAAATGGGATTTCAACTGCTGTCTATTTGGAGCGTTCCATTATGGAATGATACCAGTATAAGGGTCGTAATTATAAAGATATCATATTGATTAATCTGCACAGGATAAAATTTAGAAACAATGAGGATTTGTCATCCTTTTGATTTGTAATGAAGCAAAATGAATCTCCGTCTAAAACACATAACGTCGACAAGTGGGTCTCTTCCATTTAAAGAGATACCAGTTTAAGAGTCCAATTAAGCAGATGTATCATCTCCACATTAATTTTAAACAACAAATGGTATATTCGTCATCCCTCATGATTTCATAATGAGACGAAATGAATCACCACATAAAGCCAGGTGGAATGCCCGTATAGGAAAGTTGAGATGTTTGCAGTGGCTTTTGTCCTATTGGCGTCATTGTCTCTGATGAGCAAGGTCACACATAGCATGACACACTCCAGAGACCCGTTTCACAAAGCATCTTTTCAATGGCAAATGAAAAAAAAAATCAGTGACAAATCTGCTGATAACCAATCAGAACCAAGGATTACAGTAGCTTATAACAAAAACTGTCATTTGTCACTGATGACAAGTTTTGTGAAACGTCCCCCAGCATGCCATATACAGATTGGAGATCGGTGTACCATATCTTGGTATCCACCTGTCTGATTGGAGCACAAGGTCACATGACAACTCTTAGAGCGAGAAGGGCACTAAGCAATATACAATTACGTGGAGTTAATGTCCTTTCTGCTCTCAGCACATGATCTACGGACTGTAGGTAGGTGCGGTGTGTCCACATCTTCAGCAGTATCCACCTGTCTGATTGGAGCACAAGGTCACATGACAACTCGTCCGTTTAGAGCGAGAATGGCACTAAGCAATATACAATTACGTAGAGTTAATGCCCTACTTGCTCTCAGCACAGGATATACGGACTGTAGGTAAATGCGGTGTGTCCACATCTTCAGCAGATCACGTTCAGTTCATGACAGATATTTTTTTTACAGAAATGATGTGGTTATGGACAACGTTGTGTTTTTGCAATTATGATCTCACCTTTGCCATTGAGAAAGAGAATGATGCTAGAGTTGCTCCTGATATTTTTGGTGACAATACAATCTAGATTGATGGGAATGGTGATGATGATGATGATAATAATGGTGATGATGATGATGATGATGTTGATGGAGAAGAAGGTGGACGTGATGGAGGTGAAGATTGTTTATGAACATGGAGATAATAATAATGATGTAATGTTTGATGATAGTATCATCACAATGGTTTGGCACTTTTGCTTGTGGCATGACATTCTGTAGTTGTTACATGCTGATTATAATCTTGGGCAACGATCGAGAGGATTTTTTAAACGACTGTACTTTGAGCTACTAATCTAATCTCACGCATATTTAACACAGAAATCAGATATCTCGATGAATACCACTTTCTCCACATCTCTCTCTCACCCGCTCCCCGCTGTGCATCATCTAGTAATCAACCAAAGCCGATCTTGAGACATCCTTCCCTCCTTTTCTCTCGACTTATACCCCCAATTTCTAACGCTTCAACAAAGCAGCGAGTCCTTACCCTTTAAACCTCACTGCTCTTTCTCCCGAAAGCGAGCAGAGTTGCCACCTTTTTCTTTATCCTATTAGCGCCCTAGATGCGTCAAAAAGAAGAAATCCAGCCCGTGAAATTTGGCTTCCTAAAGTGAAAACCCTGCCTGAATTAAGAGCTACATTGACTCTTTCTTTTCATTTTTTTCTTCATGAAGTTGCCCTCCCCGCACCACCTATCACCTCACAGCCTTTTTTCATCACCCTAGCTATACGCTCAACGAGCAGCCAGCTTTTCTCCCAAATTCACTCCGGGTGGCGTATTCGTAAGAGCAACAGCCTTTCTCCCACACCCTTCTTTCTCCTGCTCTCTCTCTCGCTCTTTCTCTCTCTCTCTCTCTCTCTCTCTCTCATTTAAGCCACTTCATGCTGATATTCTTCACACCTTTTTATCCACCTCTCACTTTCACTTTCTCTATATTTTTATGATTTTAGGAGAGAGAGAGAGAGAGAGGGGGGGGGGGGGAAGAAGAATCAGACGGAATTCACACTACGCATGGCACCACGCCGGGTGCAGCGAATGCGCGCCAAACTATATGAATGAAAATATCGATCACATGAAAAAGGTGCGAGAAGGGTTCGTTACCATGGCAACTTTACTTTCTATCGGTCAAGCGAGGAACAAAGGAATGATATTTAAGTCATATTTCCAAAAGCTAAAAGTGGATTTCAACAGTAATTCTTTATGTTTCGAAAGTACAGCATACATCGTTGCAAAAGTTCAACATTATCTATAGTGCAAACACATATTATTTATTAAGAATTATTAACTTTTAAAAGGTGATGTACCGTTTTTTCCATCTAGGTGAAGTGTTGTCAAAGTTATATAGTCATAATATTGACAGAAAAGTCGTGATTCACTACAGTAAAATAATATATTTTACTTTTCTTGTATTTCAATATAAGTTGCCAATGCAGAAGTATAAACCGGAAATGCTTAACCAGTCCTATTTCCCAATAATTATATCTGTTATAAAGTGTACAATGATAAATTGAACAATTGACCAGTCAGAGATGGAACAAAAAAGAGATACAGACATAGACTTGTGTTTGGGCGCCGGAATGATTACCAAATTATTTCTTTCAAATTCGCCAACAAGAGCAATACCATAATATAATAAGTGTTTTTTTAACATTGCATTTGGGGAGCATTAGCTATTCAATTATAATAACAAACAAATACTCCAAGATCCATCACCAACTAAAATTAGTGTACGCGTCTGCGTCTTGGAAAAATATATTTACTTGGTATGGAACGTCAGATTACAATTGTGGTTTTCAGGAAGAGGAAGCATTAAATACTAATAATATTTTGGAATTAAATCTATTCATGAGGAGATCGACGGGGCATTTTGGAGTTAATGAAGACATATCATCACCGAGACCTTTGCACGCGCTCATCAAATGAAAACCAAAGTCATTTGTAATGAAAATTGACCGCAGCGCGTGGTGAGGTTACGTCGAGTCCATTTCGGCCAATTAAATATTCGGCCCGGATGTCACAAAAAATCAACGACCGACAAGACCCAAGAAAACAAGATTTTGTTCACCTAATTTCCCCTTAAAACCTCTACCACAAAAGGGAAAGCAGGAAGAAGTTGATGTAAAGCAAAGAGATTGGAGCGATGAGAGCATTCCAGTTACTTCTTGTGGTTTAGTTAGGTTATTTACGCCAAAATTGGCCTATAGTTCGAGCGAACCAACTTACTCCTCTTCCTTTCAAAAAAGAAAAGAAAAAAAAGGAAGACACAAATTCGGTTCAATCGTACGAAATCGGTTGATAGGACGAAAGTGTTATTGATGGCGAGATTCAAGATGGCGGAAAATTTGTAGAGTGCATGAAGTGAGAGGGAAGGAGAAGATTTAGCCAGGAAAAGTGCAAAGACTCGGAGCCCCCGCTGTGAAATTTGGAGCCGAATTAACGACGACGACGCTGATTTATGAGAATGCACTTTTTATCTTCTTCTGCTCTGCTTCTGATACTTACTCTAGAGTGTATCAGTGGTATAGATTCATTCTTTTTATATTTTTGACTTTTCTCAAAACATTCCTCAGCATTATTCTCCACATCAGTTAACACCCTTTTTCAGGTTTTTTACATATTTTCCAAATTTTCCTTTTACTTTTCATTTCAAAATTTGCTTCAATATCTTTCCTTTCTACATTTTTTTGTCCACACATTCATCTTTATTTCTCTACACATATCCGACATCCTTTCTCTCCCTTCCACCCTCATTTCCCTGTTAGTTGTTACTTTCCTTATTCCTCGTCCTTTCTTTTCTTCATTTTCGTCTCCTTCTCTCCCTATTTTCATTTTAATGATATTACAATTAGTTTTATCAACCAACACTCAAATTAAACGGAAACAATTATTGTTCGGAACATCTCGAGGTCCAACTCCTACAAAACCACAATTTAAATTCCCAATTCTTCTTTTATATCTTCCACGTGTTTCATTTCCTCCCCATGAACAATATCCAAACCCATTCCCGACACCGTCAGGCAAATGTCTGTGAATAGTACATCGACCGATCACTGTATATGTTGTGACTATTTTGTGTCTATTGTCGAGCGTCGTTGTTGGAGCAAATTAGCCCTGTAGCCGCCAAGAAATCAAGAGTTGCTCGTGATTTCTTCAGTGGCCCTTGATGAATCAAAGAGCACCGCTCCTCCTATACACAACCATCGGTGCCAGGGATGATGATGATTTCCTGTTTCCAATGGCAACCAAGATTCGCGACAAACGGTGAAGATTGATGCGGTGGCACCGCGATGTTGAGCTGTCACAATCATGCCAATTTGAAACAATGTTGGTGTTTTTTCCCCTTCTCTTGCACTCTTTTTTCATCACTTGCACTATTTTCCCAATGATTACTTAAATTTCTTCGTTTACAAGATGTAAGAGGTGTAAGAGTTTTCCGCTCTTTTGCCGCAAAATGTGAGCCTGGTAGCTCCAAGAAAGTGTTCCGACTTCAAGTGTGAGGAGAATATTAAGATCATATCACTGGTGCCCCCTCAATTTCATTCGCTAGTTGCACGCAAATGAGCGTAAACAGTACTGATTTTGTTAGTTTCTCCTATTTACGATTACTTTATGTTTATGTGCATTTTATATTTCCCTGATATGATTATTATTTGCTTAGTTTTCTAATGGCTTTCTCCCCCCCCCCTCTCTGTCTCTTTCTCTCCTTCTTTCTTTTTCGTAATTTGTCTCTGTATCTCTCGCTCCCTCTCTATCCTCTTCAACCAAAATATATTGTTGTATCAGTTCACATTAATACGAAAATACCCTATTAATTTGAATGCGCCTTATGTTATGCATCATTACGATGACATAACTCTATTTTTCAACTTTGTTATTGTACCCAAAACAAACACGAAAGTATTATAACTGTTGTTTAAAATCATTGCATTTTAACAGGTTGTAATATGAATATTGTGTTTTCAACAAGCACATACCAAGTTTTACAATCCCCACCCCCATATCGCCCCATTTCTATACCTCCCAACCCTTTTCCCATCTCCACCCCATCCCAACTCAGTAGTTTATCTCAATGAACTACTGATAATGAGACAAAGAGAGACAGAAACAGAATGCGCATCCATGAATGAAGAAGCGCCAAGGGGCCGATATACTTTTTAGACGAGCTAAAATTCCTTCTAAACGTTTCTCTATGAAAATGCCTCCGATGTAACTGTATTGAGCATGATTATTTGTGAAATACTACCGAGGACGTTTTTGATCGAGGCACAGACGAAAGACATTAAATGAAAACTTTACAAGACGTCGAAAAATCTACACAGTCAAAAGTGATGCTCTTGATAGATCACATCTAAAGTACATTCAACCAAAAGTGCAATGCACTGTTTGTTTTTATAGCTCTCAACGTAAAGTCGCACTATATAATAAATGGTTCTCTTTTGGGGGGTTTCAAAATGGCAACTACTATGGATCCGCAGCCTCATTTCTCTCTTACCTAAGTGTGGGATAAAATTAATGTGATAAAAACACTGAACAGCCTGCAGAGTACGATGGCATCAAAGTAACAAGTGTTTTAATTTTAAGACGAAAGCAAGATATGTCTCTAAAACGTCACAATTAATTGTCACGAGATAGCCGTTTGTTTTGAAGTGACGCTGGCCTTAAATCTGACAAATCATTTGCGCGCGCACGCTTCGATCGAGCGGCAAATGAGTATCGATCATTAGGGAACATCAGGGGAAAAGACACTGGTTGTACAGTAAATATCCAATAAACTACATGTAGACAACGTTGTTTAATTCCCTTGTTTGGTTGTAAGGAATACAATTAAATAATTGAGAGGAGTATTCAGTGTCTTGGAAAAACCTCGAGAGAATCGCATCAATTTAGCACCTGCCCAGATGCAGGAATCTGATGGTGCAAAATGACGATAGAATGACAGAATGGTTCGTAACAGAAACAAGTTGCTCTCTCTCTCTCTCTCTCTCTCTTTCCCTTCTCTTTCCATTGCCCCTATAATTATTATTATGTCCAATCCCGATAAAAGGTTATGTGAGAATACAAATTTGGGACACAAATAGGTATACTCAGCCTTAACTAGATAGCCTGTTTGCCATAGTAAAATAATCGTACATGTACTTGATATCATTATGTATAGAAATTAAAAAAACAAGAGAGACACCTATACATTATAATCACGTGCATACTGCGTTTCTTCCCTTCAAATTCAAGAAAATAGCTTTGACTCTCACAAAAAATTGTCCAACGGTTTCGTCTTAACTATCATCCTATTTTATATCCCAATCCTGGTTCTAATGTTGGTTTCACTTTTCACATCTTCTTATAATGTTTATATAATCATCCTTTCTGTGCTAATAATCATCACTCTGTTTCCCTGTCTGCTTCTTGGTGAACCGCTTAGTTGTTTTTTTTTCATCGTTTTCTGCCGTGACAAATGGGATAAGTGTAAAACTTTGATGTTGCAGATCCGGCTTCTACACTAAATGACCCGAGACAAGATTATATCACCGCTTGGACTGTCAGTGCTAATGGCAAGAATGTCTTTAAATATTATGCTTTAACATCAAGAACTCTCAACCGACACGTTTCTCCTTTATTGAGAATTCATATTCGCCCTCCTTTTTGTTTGATTCCTTTCTTTAAAAATCACCAAGATGATATTGTCAAATAGAATTAGATTAGCAAGTATTTTTTTCAATGAATAAATGATTATTATAAAAACACATTATCATTTAAAAGAACTGTACATGTTTCGGAGTTAAACACAGTCCATAAAAATGGAAATTCTACAAAACTATCAAGAGATGGTATAGACTAGTTATCTTGTCAAGCTTTTTGTCAAAGATATATCATCCTTTGTTTTCATTCGACATGTCAAACGCCCTTATATGATCCAATTACACGTCATAAACGTCCCTCGATTTCGGAATAGTGTTTATTGTTTGTGCCGTTAACTCCACCATAAAGATACCGCGTCCAAACCACTGATCTAGAGATCAGTGGTCCAAACACGCATCGTTTGATGTCGGACGAGATTCTGTGAACCACTAAAGTGAAGTTCGAATGCATATATCTTCACTTGGAAAAATCTTGTTATTGTTGACATTTAAAAACCTTTTACTTTCTGTCTTTGTCAGTTACCATTTGTGGTTAGCTTTATGTCTTATCGATGTGTCACGAAAAGAAGTATTTCGGAGATTACAGAAGCGTTGCATTTCCCCACCACAAAGAAGTGCGCTTTTGAGAGCCATGCAATATTTCGAGCAGTTCCATGATGTTTCGTTTCCAAGATGCACTATACCAGGGGCGGATCTAGCTTTTTGCTAAGGGGGGGGTTTGACCAAAATAATGACGATGCGGAGCATCGTCCACGAGCCGCGAAGCGGCGAGCCGATTTTTTGGGGGGTGTTTATTTGAACCCCGTAAGTGATGTTTTCCTGGCATCTATTAACACAATGGAGACCATAAAAAGCAGTGCATGATAACGTCTTTTTAAATCAAGTAACAGTTAAATACACAGTTATATCCAGAGTTATCATGTGTTTGGTTAAGTTACCAGATGAGTTGAATATCTTCTCACAATATTTGCACTTGAAAGGGTTTCTCTCCAGCGTGCGTTCTTTTTTCTTTCTTTTTTTCTTTTTTTTCTTTCTTTTTTTTCCTTTTTTTTTGGGGGGGGGGGCCGCCCAAGGGGGGGGGGGTTTAAACCCTCTAAACCCCCCCGTAGATCCGCGCCTGTATACAATGACAGATGTCATGATCATGATCATGTTAAGTTTCTGTCTTTCTTGGGGATCCTGTATTAACGTAATAATATTTTAGTGTCCATTCGTTAAAAAAGAAGAATATGGATTACAAGTATTTCAAAGATGTCTCACGTCTCAAAGACGTGCAAATGTTTAACTGACTCACCATGAAATGCATGATTGCTGACAGTTAAGGCTTCTTTCACTATTTACCTAAATCTTTCTTGGATGTCCTCCAATTAATCCGTTAACAGTATAGAGCATTCATTTCATTCAGATCAATTCCGAAGCATTCGTAGAATATGGATTACAAGGCTGGTTGTCCCAAATGAACCATATCTTCTCATTCTTCTGTTTGTCAATAAATATCATTGTCAGAAGGAGGATCGCAATATAAACAGATCGATGTCATGATGCTCTCTTTACGGTTGATCACAATCGATCATTATTGAGCGAACAGTCTTACCCTTTGTAGTTGAAAAGTAATTTATACAATTGTCACAATTGTCAGGAATTATGTGCAGTGAGTACTGATTGAATTATGGTAACTATAGTAGAGAAAAAGTGGTGATAAACGATTAAAAAAGTACCATGCAAAGAACGTTTAAAATCTTATTTAAAGCAAGATGACAGAGAGAGAGAGAGAGAGAGAGCCCAAGTAGCAACACAAATTATTATTATAAAAGTCAGCAAGAAAGTGCCTCCATTGACTTTAAGTTACTCCATTCTTTTCTCCGAAAGCAATCTGCCAAATGTTGGTGATAGTGGGCACTTATAATTTCCCCCTGTCTAAAAAAAAAACTATTTATGTTGAAAAACCTTAATACAAAGATCACCTACAGCATACATATAGTGGTCACCTATATTGTCTCCCTTTAAAATATATGTGCTGAATTACTTAAAAGTCCACCTGGCTACAGTGTCGACTTTACTGTTTCCCTCGACTGGCATGTATAGTCCGAGTTCTCTATAACATTGGAGCATTTTATTGAAACCCCTTTTCTATAATTCTCTAGTCTTCGTAGTCATCGTCCTCACAAGTCATTTACATGGAAACGTAACAGAGGACTATTGTCCTCATCTATTCCATATGCATTCAATAGTAACACCGAGAAACCTGTCAAAAGCTTCGAACACTACTTTCGGTTCACACGGCACTCCGTCCACCTTAAATTTAGCTCATGATTTTAACATTCAAAGTTACCTAGAAATAAGGAACCGTGCAGACGTACTCGTGGTTGGAACAAAATCAAGTTTACACGAAGTCATAGTGCTATAACTTTTAGCAGTGGGCCGGGGTCCTCACTCGAAGTCTCTGCGCGTCCCGTGCAGCTAGACGCCATTAACTTCGAGGTTATACACCATCTTGCCCGGCTTGCCCGGTTTGGAGACTGAAACTTTTGTCAAGTGTGAACTTAAGTCGTTATTATATTAGTGGAACATTTAATAACTTCGACAGTTCGCGAACTTCCATTTTATAATTATGACGTTCCCGTGTGAACATATAGCCTCAGCAACTGAGACACAATACTCCGATGCTCTGACGTAATGACGAAAGATGATGCCTGGCACTTTCTAAATTTATACTCCGGGCACTAAATATAGAACCCCTAGACTTTGCCAAATTTGATATGAATCTGTCTTCAACGACAATGAATGTCTTTATTGTTTGGTTCATGACATGGGTATCAGGTTTGGAGTTTGGCTGCTGCTAAAATTAGAGCAACTTCGTAAGAACTGATTTGCATCTCGGTATATAGGTGGTAGGGGTGTTGAGTATGACTGTAGGAGTTGGGTTGATAGGCTGAAATAGCAACACGGGTGTCGACAGAATGACAGAAAGTGCTAAAGGTCAGTTTGGAAAAGAGGTTATCCAATCCTCGTTTAGTCATGCTAGTACACAGTAGGTCCATAGTAACATTTCTATAGGATAATGCACTAATTCCTGAGACATTTATACTGTTTCTATATGCTTACGTGTAGCTGTAGTGCTACCAAGATATACAGATAATGACGATTGGCATTCAGCTTCAGTAAGAAGTACATGTACCCAAATTTACCGTTTTAATTCACAGCAGTTAATTGCAGTTAACTTCGAAGATAATTGTATTTCATCTGTCCCATCATCTAGACCCAAATCACACCTCAATCCTCCCCAACACTCATTTATGTATAGCTAAACGACCGACCCCCTTTGTACTTTGTTGTAAAAGGTATTTCAAAAATAGATCCATATTATTTTCAATAATAGCTCTTATTAAATGAAAGAAATGAGGGAAGGGAATAGAGGACGAATCACCCTAAAATGATGAATGAAAGGGAGAAAAAGACCCAATCCTTTATATCCGCTTCCAATGTTTACCCAGTCTGCCGCAAGCGCGTGAAACGATGAATGGGGCAGACCCGGTGGGGGAGCGGGGGCAGGACCGCCGATAAATTTGTCACCCCACCGCATGATGTCGAGCTTACCCCTTTTCCTCAATGAGAGATATTTCAAAACTCTTATATCAATAATACACGAGACTTGCATGCTGTTTTCTTTGTGTGTTTTACCCCGAAGGGAATACCAATATATCAGCTCCAATAACTGGTAAGAATTATTCTTTTGAAGGAATGATATGTTGAGATAGTTGTAGTAATTGTTTGACAAAGTGGGCCTGAAGCGCAAAGGCAAGTCTGGGTTAAGAGTTGTCGCCTAGCTGCGGTTTGTCTGTAATCCAATGTAGCCACTTAGCTAAGCTCCCTAAGCACATAAAAGTGAACTTCAGGGGTCAAAACATCACACATTTCTGGTCTAGTTCATTGCCATGAACCCCATTTTTCATACAGGCAGTTGAACCC
Source organism: Strongylocentrotus droebachiensis (assembly GCA_035222895.1). Lineage (NCBI taxonomy): Eukaryota > Metazoa > Echinodermata > Echinoidea > Camarodonta > Strongylocentrotidae > Strongylocentrotus > Strongylocentrotus droebachiensis. The sequence goes on along the minus strand of JAVYIG010004120.1, from coordinate 41,009 downwards.
TTTATTCATGCATTATATTATTTCATGCATTCTTCAAATCTATGCTAAGTGCACTATATTTTCGACGTGTGCCTGATCACGAGGATAGGAATTTTCACTCATAAAGTCTACGATGTACCACATTTATGAAAAATAACCAAGACAATTTTCTTATACGATTGAGGATTGCCGAAAGCGTTTGTGATTAACTTTGCCACTACTCTGCATGCGGACGGTGTAAATTAAAAGTTGAACACTCATAGAGTGGAGATGATGCACATTGATATGAAATTTAGTTACCAGGGGCAACATAACAATTAATCCGCATTGAAGTGAAGGCTACACTGGAATATTCACAAAATCTATTTTTAACAAATGCTATTCAATGCTATTTAATATTTATATTTAATAAAAGGAGTATATAGTTCATTCATAAGCCATTCCTTTTTACCACCCTTCGGTAAACTACAACACGCACTTGATTCGAGTTTGCTTGTTCCTACCATTAACCAAATGTAATAAAGATTCCAATATAATTCATTTTGACCGATACGGTGGTATCAGCGAGATAAGCTATACCGAATTGTAAACACACCAGCGCATGGATAAAGCCTTACCCCCATGTAACTCGATATCAGAATGCAAAATGCAATATGGTTGTGAAAATTGTATGGATTGGCGGAGGAAAGCGTATTGAGCGAGGGGATCTTGAAACGCGTGGACGTTGATAAGACGAGTCCATTCTGTCTCGTGAGGGGAGGAAGATCGAAGGGGGGGGGGGGGTAAATTTACCCCTAATATCGTTCAGTCTAGGACAACCTACCCGGACATTATGACAACTACCAACTTTAGGCTTGAAACGTGTTAAAACAAAATCCAGATCATACCGTCAGTCAGAGGTAGTTGTCCTGAAGAATAGTGCTAAGAGGTATTTGTATAGGGAGTATTTTGTCCGGGACCGGATGTTGTCTATAGGGGTTGCTGTTCTAGGGAAAAGTTGTCCGAGGCATGGTTTCCCAGGCCCAGGGTGCGAGAGGTGATACTCACACAGTTCAGGAGTAAGCTTTCCCCTGAATCCAAAAATATGACGATTTATTAGATGATCAGTCGCCCCTTGATCTAATCTACCCTGGTTACGCCCTCCATTCCTGTCAATCATTTCCATTTTTATACAAAGCCCAGGAAGTGCATTCGATGTAAATCAAACAGGAGTGACAATTATTGAGGCATAAAAAGGTGTGATACGGGGAAAACACAAACGAAAGAAACAGCCTGTGAAATCGTGTTTGCACAATGAGACGTAAGCAAAGAAAGAGAAAACCCGTGGGACAAGAACAAAAATCTCATGAAATCATCTTGTTACTTATCGTTTTTTTTTTTAGGTCAATAATTTTTTCTTTTAAGGTTTCAAGGAATCGGTTGTCTGAAGTGGTGCATTTGATAACCGCGAGACGATGCGGTTTGTTTTAAGATCAATGGGGGAGTGGGAAAACGCGTCAAGTAACACTAACACAGTGGCGGATCCAGGGGGGGCCGAAACGGCCGCGGCCCCCCCTATTGGCGGCGCAAAAAAGGGGGAAAAAGAGGAAGAAAAGAAGAGAAAAAAGAAAGGAGAAGAGAAGAAAGGAGAAGAGAAAAGAAAGAAGAAGAGAAAAGAAAAGAGAAGAGAAAAGAAAGAAGAGAAAAGAAACAGAGAGATAGAGAGAAAAAGGAGAAAAGAAAAGAAGAAAGCCCCCCCCCCCCCCCCCCTTCACTCCCTCCCGGTCCGGGGTCAGAGGGTCAGAGTTTGTGTTCCCAAAAATCCGGCCCGTACTGACTTTACACACCGGAGATAGAGGGATGCTTTCAATGAGAGGGAACATAATTACATGCGCGTACCCTAGATAACACTGAGTGTGTGTATGTGTGTGTGGGGGGGGGGGGGGTAGAGAAAAGTCGGGTGCAGGCCTGATAAAAACCCGATTTAAATCGGTTTCCCGATTTGTTTATATTTTCCCGATTTTTCCCGATTTTTTTTCTTCTTCCCGATTAAAAAAAATAAATAAAAAAATCCAGATTTTTTTTAATTATTTTTTTTAACAGATTTTGTTTTCCTTCCCTATTTTATCCTGATTTTCCCGATTTCCCCTTTATTTTTTCTATTCTTCCCTATTTTTCCCTATTTTTTTCCCAATTTTCTTATTCGAAAGGGGGGACTCTATGTTGTTAGATGCCATTTTTTTCCCGCGAATCCTCTTCGTTTTTTTTTACTCAAGGGGGGCGTGGTTGAGGGGAAAACAAAAAACCTATTTTGTTTTTAGTGCTCACTATCACCCCTGCGGGTGAGAAATGGGGAAAGACAAGGAAATGGCGCTAATTGACAGTAACGACGATTAAGGGAAAAACTGTAATCTGGAGATTTGGGGTCATTCCAGAAGGCTTGGCAAACGTTATTGAATAGAGGGGGCCGGGCCGGCCGCACAAACTCTCGAGCCTCGGAAACTTTAAACATTAAAAACAGCCCCTGCGCTACAAAGGTCATCACTCTTTAGTGACAAATTTGAAAAGGGCACAATATTTTGGATATACTCAACAGTCATATTTTAAATTAACGTTAGGGCCGCTTATTTTGCCCTTCATTTGGATTCAGCTCATACCAACTCGCTTGTGCTTGTATATGAACTCATGTTGGTAGTAATCATGGGCAGGGGCGGCAATCCTTGGCCCGATAGGGAGACATGTCCCCCAGGAAATTTAGAAATATAAATAAAGCGGAAAGAACGTACATGATTGTCCTTAGGGATTTTCTAGAATGCATAATTTCAACATTGCAAAATCTCCCTTGGTCGCTACGCTCCCGGCCGTGATTTATCCATGGTTGGTGTAATAGATTTTTTTTTCTTTCATTTTTACTAACTTAATTGTGTGCTATCACAATCATGATTGTTTCATTTTCCCTTTAAAACAGGCGCGTAGACAGAGGCGGTAGGGGCAGTAAGAGGACAGGACGAAAAAGGAGTAGACAAAGAAACATTTTTGAAAATTCTGACAAGTCGAGAACGGTACAACGAATCGTCTTCTTTCTCTAATAATTTAATGAAATGTCAAAGCTTCCGCGCTTCGCGCGGGAGGGGGAAAAATTTATTCAGACAAGGATTAAGAGTCGAGAATGATACAACGAATTGTCTTCTTTATCCAATAATTTAATGAAACGTCAAGCACGGGAGGTGGAAAACTGAATTCACACAAGGATTAAGAGTCGAGAATAGTACAACGAATCGTCTTCTTTCTCTAATACTTTAATGAAACGTCACAGCTTCCGCGCTTCGCGCGGGAGGGGGACTCATTTCAGAAAAGGATAAAGAGTCGAGAACGGTACAACGAATCGTCTTCTTTCCCGAATAATTTAATGAAACGTTAAGCTTCCACGCAAAGCGCGGGAGGGGGGGGGGCAACTGAATTCAGACAAGGATTTAGAGTCGAGAATGGAACAACGAATCATCTTCTTTCTCTAATACTTTGATGAAACGTCAAAGCTTCCGGGCTTCGCGCGGGGGGGCAACTGAATTCAGACAAGGATTTAGAGTCGAGGATGGAACAACGAATCATCCTCTTTCTCTAATACTTTGATGAAACTTCAAAGCTTCCGCGCTTCGCGCGGGAGGGGAGGGGGTCTCAATTCAGCCAAGGATAAAGAGTCGAAAACGGTACAACGAATCGTCTTCTTTCCCGAATATTTTAATGAAACGTGAAGCTTCCACGCAAAGCGCGGGAGGGGGGGGGGCAACTGAATTCAGACAAGGATTTAGAGTCGAGAATGGAACAACGAATCATCTTCTTTCTCTAATACTTTAATGAAACGTCAAAGCTTCCGCGCTTCGCGCGGGAGGGGGAGGGGGACTCAATTCAGACAAGGATTTAGAGTCGAGAATGGTACAACGAATCATCTTCTTTCTCTAATACTTTGATGAAACGTCAAAGCTTCCGCGCTTCGCGCGGGGGGGGGGGGGGCAACTGAATTCAGACAAGGATTTAGAGTCGAGAATGGAACAACGAATCATCTTCTTTCTCAAATACTTTGATGAAACGTCAAAGCTTCAGCGCTTCGCGCGGGAGGGGGAGGGGGACTCAATTCAGCCAAGGATAAAGAGTCGAAAACGGTACAACGAATCGTCTTCTTTCCCGAATAATTTAATGAAACGTGAAGCTTCCACGCAAAGCGCGGGAGGGGGGGGGGGGCAACTGAATTCAGACAAGGATTTAGAGTCGAGAATGGAACAACGAATCATCTTCTTTCTCTAATACTTTGATGAAACGTCAAAGCTTCCGCGCTTCGCGCGGGAGGGGGAGGGGGACTCAATTCAGCCAAGGATAAAGAGTCGAAAACGGTACAACGAATCGTCTTCTTTCCCGAATAATTTAATGAAACGTGAAGCTTCCACGCAAAGCGCGGGAGGGGGGGGGGCAACTGAATTCAGACAAGGATTTAGACTCGAGAATGGAACAACGAATCATCTTCTTTCTCTAATACTTTAATGAAACGTCAAAGCTTCCGCGCTTCGCGCGGGAGGGGGAGGGGGACTCAATTCAGACAAGGATTTAGAGTCGAGAATGGAACAACGAATCATCTTCTTTCTCTAATACTTTAATGAAACGTCAAAGCTTCCGCGCTTCGCGCGGGGGGGGGGGGGCAACTGAATTCAGACAAGGATTTAGAGTCGAGAATTGAACAACGAATCATCTTCTTTCTCTAATAATTTTATTAAACTATGAAAGGCCAAATCTTCCGTGCTTCGCATGAGGCAGGGGGCCCGGGGGGGGGGGGGGAGGGGGGGGGGTGGGGACTGAATTCATTCAAGTAATAAGAGTCGAGAATGGTACAACAAATTGTCTTCTTTCTCTAATAATTAATGAAAGGTCAAAGCTTCCGCGCTTCGCGCGGGAGGGGGGGGGGGAACTGAATTCAGACAAGGATTAAGAGTCGAAAATGGTACAACCAATCCTCTTCTACCTCTAATAATTTCATGAAACATCAAAGCTTCTGCGCTTCGCGCGTAAGGGGGGGGGGGGGGCAGCAAGCTGTCCGAAAATGAATTTTTGATATCTTTTCTCGTTTATGTTGGTGATAAATAACACTTTCACAAAATACATATTATGCTCAAATTTTTGCTTGCTCGCTTCGCTCACTTGCCGAATTGTGAAACCAGAAAATTACTTTTTCGGGCAAGATGCTATAGCCCCCCCCCCCCCTGATGAAAATGTCAGAAATTGTACCGGTGTAATAATAATAATAGTGGCTACTTATATAGCGCTTCTAATATGACCTTGAAAATGAGTTGAAAAAAACTGTCTGCGCAATTTTCAAATTTCCGGCCCCCCCTATTGGAAAATCCTGGATCCGCGCCTGTAACAGGTGGGTCATGCAGGTATATCGCAGGGGGAAACGAGGGTAGAACTTGCATGTGTATTGCTACAGGGGGTTGGGTGTGACACCCCTCCCCGTGAAATATCTCTGCTGCAAAAAAAAACTGTATGATTTCTCAAGGAACGTTTGGAGATTTTCTACGATTTTGCAACACCTGAGGATCTATTTGTTTATATATTCTTTTTTTTTGGGGGGGGCGGGGGAGGGGCAGTTTGAATTTTTATGAACGTTCTCATAAGATATAATATTGTACTAGAGGAGTAAGAGATAAGCAAACGGCAAACCCTACGAATTTACTACAGAATTTACGGATAGGATTTATACATTCGAATTTCATCATTCATTTCAATTGTACAGATTTCTTCCAGACGATGTCCTTAAACTATTTTTCACTCAAATCCTGTGTTGGCTAAACCGATGATGAAGCAATATCCTCTATTCCTCAAGTTCTGCAATTCAAAATTACGTTCCACCCTCGTACTTTAGTTATACATCATCCTCCAGGCTATACGCATTTATGAAATATCGCGACTGTTTTCAATCCGGACGGCTTCAGAAAAGAAACACCAACAAAGGACTTGATTTCGAATTAATGACGTCTCTTTTTCACAAATTGAAAAATTTGCTCTATGATAAATCCATGAAGTATAATAATATTACACCCCTCCAGGTATTATTGGGAAGCTATATGAACACTGCTTAGCGACGTCAGCAATTTATGTCTGTGATCAGCTTTAATACATGCCATCAGTGAGCAGTACAGCTATGATTATTCTTGCCGCTGGGTTCACCAATCAATGTCATATTCATGAAATGGAGACATAATTGCGAAAGAGGGGTTAAGATGTTTGTTATAAAGTAGCAAACGACCCACATACAAGCTTGTTCCAGTTCGTAAAATGAAACCGTTGACCGCATTCATGTATTGAAATTGAATTATAGATTAGCTCTGTCTTTTCTTTAAAGATAAAGTTGAGTTCTGGTCAGGCAATTATAAGATTTTGTAAGAAACTGTCTGGAAGCAATTTGGAACGGTTGATTGTGTAGTACACAAGAATTGGTATATACTATGAGGTTTTGTAATAATTATCGAATTATCGCAATGTTGATGTAAAGCACTGTTAATTTAGTACACATAAATAGGTGTATGGGACTACACACGCATGTGGCTTGATTGGTTTGGTTTAAACACATAGCTATTGCTTTTCATATTGTAAAAAAGAGGGTGAAAAGCAATCCTTTTCAGAGGACATTAATTCTTTTAAAGACTTTCCTTCTGACTGACATAGAGAGAATGTGAAAGTTCACAAACTATCTTTCAAGTTTACAAGAACACAAACCTCTCTTTAAGAAGACGGGGGGGGGGTGGCACCGTGATCTATCGCACACCTAACACGGGCGGACAGGTAGGGTGAAAACGTGAAGTATACGTGGGCGAGATCTAGTTCCACAGAACGCTGGGTATGTATTTTATCATTCGGACTACATGAATACCATAAAATAAAAGTAAACGCAGTGGAATCGAGAAGTGAGAATTTGACCTTTAGAGACACCGTACATCTTCATCTGGGCGTATGTGCCATGTAACATACCGTGACATGTAATGTATACACCGAATAGTCTTTCCTTCTCCATCTCTTCACATCAGTTTCTCTTTCCATCTCTTTCTGTCACTTTTCAGCATGCACCCTTTCTGTCTCATGCACTCTCGTCAGAGATATCACTAACATCTAGACAGAGTGAGTCCTTTCCGGAAGATTTATGCCACTCGTCCACACGTCCTTATAGCAGGCTATATCACGAACTAATACAAACTTAGTTATACACACAATCTTACCATAACTGTGACATGATGATTCTTATATATTAAAATGACAGTCATTTTCACAGAAAATTGATTCAGATTTCATTGCTTGAATAAAAAACTCTCACGAAAGTCAACATTAATCTGACTAGTGAAACGCAACCATCTTGTGAAGTCACTTTTCCCAGCAACTCTTCTATGTGTGAGGTGGTAGTCGGTGGAAAGATTAACTATTTTGATGAACAAGAGAGCTCATACCGTCTGACATTTGGGACTATGGTTAAAGCCAGGGACAGATGTAAGAATAATTTGCTTTTACCTAAAGAGATGCGCATGCGTGGTTTGACGGATAACTCGGTACTCGAAGTTTGACGGGCGCACTTGTACATCTTGTAATGTACGTCACTAAATGCATGTAATAAACGCGGGAAAGTTTTTGAAATGAACGAAGCGACATCGACAAGCAAGTCGGAATGACATTAGCATCATGAGGTGGCTGTATGTCAGGCGGTATAATGGAATGCGGAAGGAGAACTGACAGCAAAGATATTGTTAAATCGATATCCCCGCTTCTGCTTTCGAGAGTGTCGTCTGCGTTGATTGCCTGGTACGCGACGAGGATAATGAAGGGAGCTTTCTTCATTTGCATGTAATCTTGAAGACGCGCTTCGGAGAGATGGTACAGGATTTTTTTAACCATTAACCCTTTGAATAAGATCTGGCGTTTTGGGGTTCCAAAATTATTATAGGATTTGTTATACGAATAAAAAGGAAGCTGTAGCTAAGGGGTTAACTGGTCGCTTCTTTGAAATTAAAATGAAGTAAAATAATCGCATGAAACAACTTATTTCATAATTGCAATGACGAACCTTCGTCATTGCCTTGTTTTCGTTCACATTCTTCTTATTAATATTCTTACTTCTTCTTCCTCCTCTTCTTCTTGTCGTCCGGAATCCCATTCGTTTTGCACGTAGTGCTTGTTATTCCTAGTTAGGTGCTTTCCTCATGTCCTTTTCCTTTCAAATTTCATAGGCATAGTCTCTAACATCTCATCAAGGTCACTACATTCTTCGATTCTCGAAATCACTCATGCATAACCGTCCAGGCGCCATTTCGTCCGTTTCTGGTCCATTTTAAGGCCTTTCTTTCTTTCTTCCTGTCTCCACTATCCTAGATCCTACATCCTTCTAACAAATTCCTCTAGATAGTCTAAGAAATGTTCTTTAATCTGCGACAAATAACCTGCCCTTCAAAATGCCACTTTCGTACTCAAAATTTAAATCTGAAACCGACTCCGTCAAAAATCTCTCAAATTCTTGAAAAATTGACCCCTAAATAATCTAAAACTGCCATAACTTTCACATATAAATTCCGTTTTGTATTTAAATCTTACAGTATCTTCATCTCACAATTGCACATAGCCATGCCAAATTTCACGCTCCAATGACTTTGCATAACATAAATAGCGCCCTCTAAAGTTCTGGGAATTGGCTTTCTTTCTGTGGCCGTATCTCCATTATGGCTTGGCAGACCCGTACCCTTTTTTGGATTTAGATACTTGAAGATATGCCCTTTCCAGCCATATACAAAATTATATACCTTATCACTGACCAACTTTGCGAAAATTGCCCTCCAAATTCGCCATTTTGAAGAAAATTGAGAAATAACTTCAACTTGCTCTAAAATGGCGATCTTTGTACCAACGTCAATGAAATTTGGCAGACACATGTATCCATATACGTGACAACTGTCTGCCAAGTTTAGTAAATTCTAATGCCCTCGTCGCAAAGTTATCGTCAAAAATGATGAATTTACTATGCATTATGTAATAGCGCGTTTGATGCGTGCAGTACGTTGCGCGCAAATGACAATGGTGTCAAACTGACCGCAATGAAGTGCCCTTTTGAATGATACCAAGTATGGTATATGTTCACACAGAAAATTGTGAGTAAATCACATTTGAACAAGGGTCACTATACGAATTTCGCCGAGTTTCCGCCCTATTATAACACGTTTCGGGTATGACGTCATTTTTAAAGTATGGGCGGCCGTTCGTGCCAAAGCACGCGTCGCAACATGTTCATCATGCACCAAATCCTATTAGTTTTGCACGCAGTGCTTGCGAGCCCTTTCTAGATCTCTTCCTCTACTCCAATTCCCTTCAAAATTCGTAGGCGTAGTCTCTAGCATTCCTTCAAGGTCGCTGAATTCTTCGTTCTCCGGAAACCCTCATGCGTGACCGTCCAGGCACCATTTTTCCCGTTTCGGGCCGTTTTGGTGACCTTTCTTTCGCCCTAGCTATCTCCACTATCACAGAAGCTACATAATTCTTACATATTGCTCTGGATAGTCCGAGAGTAGCTCCTTCGTTTGACACGTAGAAACATGGCGTCATTGCACGCACATCGTTGTGACACGATTGCATTTCTAGTTTCATAAATGATGTTCTTTTATTTGCGATCCTAATCATGCAGTACATTTTAAACAAAAGCTAACCCTTTTTCGTGAGCCCTAGTTGCTAACTTTCTATGGACAGTGTATTCTAGATAATTATACAACCAGATTAAAGTAAAATCATTTACTAAGTGTATAGCGCTACATTCCGTTTGCAAACTTAGACGGTCCGGAAGAGCCCCAGCTAGATTATTATAAAAAAAAGGAGGACCACGTGGTTTGGAACTCATCATTCAAAATACAAAGAGAAAGAGATTCAGCGCAAAAAAAAAAATGAAACCCTCAGACCTTAACCAAACATCTTAAGGAGCAGGGTTAAGTGGAGGGGTAACAAAAGAGGGGAGTGTAAAGAGGGCGGATGCTTTCCGTTTATAACTGGTTGCGGTCGCCAACAAGTGCTCTTGTCTTGCCCGAAAAGATATTAAATCGGATCTTTTTAACATTTTTAGAACATTGTTTGATGCTTGAACTTAGAGAAGGGTATAGAGCATGTTCCTTTTTCTATGGGTACTAATTTTCGAGCACATTGAAGATGTAAATGTCATTGTGAGCGGGAGAGAAGGTAGCAGAAGAGAAAGAGAAAGAGAGAGAGAGAGAGATAGAGAGATAGAGAGAGAGAGATAGAGAGAGAGAGACAGAGAGAGAGAGGGGGTGGATATGCAGAGACATATGGGCTTGAGCTTTATGATTCAGATACGGAAAAGTGCATTACAATGAAATCGGAAGTAACGGTCACTGATCCCCCCTTTTATTCTTTCTTTACCATGAGTGAATACTATAGGTTTATTATAGAACTTAGTATTCGCTGTATGGTCAAATGTCTGTTACTTTTGAGATCTTTATAGATACACCACGTACAAAACCGGCCCCCTTTCAAACCTTACTAGCAAAACATTGTTCTGTGACAAACTGAAATGGGCTGGAAGCACAAATGAGATATAGCGCATGGGTTCATATTTAGCTTATCATAATCAACATCTTATATATACCAGATGGACACTCCACTATATAGCTATTCATGACAATTGCCTTTAGTTACGTTCCCGTCTTTGCACACACACAAACAAAAATATTCAAATTTTTGATTATTATCGATCCATTTCGGAAGCGTATGTTATTAGATGAGTGATAGCAATTAGAGATAGATAACATAGGTGAAGATTGATAGAGAGAGAGAGAGAGACAGAGAGAGACAGACAGATAGAGAGAGAGGGAAAGAGAGAAAGAGAGAGAGAGAAAGAGAGAGAAAGAGAGAAAGAGAGAGAAAGAAGAGAGAGAGAGAGAGAGAGAGAGAGAGGGAGAGAGAGAGAGAGAGAGAGTCCCAAGAACAAGCGTCAAAGATGGTCGGGCGAAGAAATCGGTATTGATTATTGGCCAATTAGGACATGCTCAGTTTGCCATGCTTAATTGGCATAGAAAAATATCATTTAATCATCATAATTAACCATTTTATTCGTACGTCAGATAATTCGATCAATATCAAATACAACGTAATAGTTATTTGTTGATAATTATCTTCCCAGTCTGCCAGGAAGGAACCTTCACAAACCTGCCTTTATGTAATGTCAGATATAAAATAGAACTCATAAAGGAACTGATAAACATTGTAAAATCCCTGCCATCAGCGATAATAATTACAAGTTTATGTATATTTTTCCATCATGTTCGTAAAACGAGAAAACAACGTGACTTTTCGAGTGGACTTCGTTTTATCGAGGACCCCCTCTGTAACCCTAAACTGCACTTTTAAGCATGGAAAATATTCATGTCTAATTTTTGTAAATAGTTTATAATATTTCCTAATTACATATCACGCCTGCTCTATCTACCTCATTAGTCCGATCAGACAGACTGTTGTCACCCGTTACATAACTGGCGACAGAGAATCGGTATCTTCTACTTAGACTAGACATTAATCTCCAGCGCAGAATTTGATTCCTAATCCCATGAATATCATACTAATTATCTGGTATAACTAATGCAAAGCATATCTATTCTGGTTCTGGCCTTATGTTTCATTTCCCACAATATTTTCTATCCTCTTTTTTCCTCCCATCGTTATATTTATTTCTTCCCCTGTTTTCTTCTCTCCTTCCCTTCATGCATGCATCTCCCATTTTTACGTTTCCTTTCTCTCATTAAGATGAATAACCATGACAACAACTCCATCATAGCTGTTTATTACAAATGAAATAACGCACTTTTAAAATGTCAAAATAGCATTTCTGCAGCATACACTCATTGCCATCAACCTTTCAATTCTAGCGGTTTTGGGTACCTGTCAGAAATTTTGTCAGAGAAATCATCGAAACGTTTGGCTTGTACGTCGGTCGGCAAAATCAAACGGCGCCTTCGTTGCTAATTCCTCGCCTCTAATGCCTCCTACCGTTTCTTCATTTCCATTCGCATCGGCTTTAATCCCATAATAATTGACTCTTTGCATTCGTTGACTCCGAGCGTGTGATGATTTCGATGTAGAATTTCTTGTTTGTGTCATTCAAAGTCTTCAACGACGTTTTCCCCAAGCATGCTAAGGATGGAATGAAGATAAGCGGACAGTGAACCCTGCGTCACTTGCTCGTTCCTTACTGTATTTCTTTGTTTCTCCTTCCTAGCTCTCTTCGTCCTTCCACCCTCGCCTTTACTGTCTTTGTCACCTAATTAAGAAAACTGATATGAGGGATGTTTTTCCAATATGCCGTTCTCACTAGTTCTCGCTTTTCCCTTGACCATGCTCTTCTTTTTCATGATTAATGTCGGAATTTAGTTACTTTGGTATAGAAAAACTCTGTGTGCAGCTTTGTACAGCTTTCAATTTTGCAATGCAGAAAAAAAAGAGAAAACTCACTCCGACCTTGGTCATGATCATGAATGAATATTGGACATTTCAGCTCGATAATTGATGTTGAGCTCAATCTGGGTAAAGAAAGCTCTGTATGCGCAGCTTTTTACATCACGGCGAAAATGGCAAAAGCAAGAGAATAGTATAAAAGGGCCGCAAAATTATGGGCATGCAGACGGTGCGAAATGACGCCAAAATTGGAACGCGCTGAATAGTGGATATGGGCTAATTGACGACTGTATTCACGTGACATTTAACTATGAAGTTCAGAAGATAGATAAAGACGGGTTTATAGGCGCACAATGCCACTCAATTTAGCGAATTGATCGAAACCCTTCAATTTCCGTTATTCTCGTTTTCTACAGAATGTTTTCTTCATTCCACTACGCAGAGACTTTTCTCAAGTAGAAGGAGGAGAGGAACAAGATAAAGAAGAAGAAGGAGAAGAAGAAGAGGAGGAAGAAGAAGAAGAATGAAAGGGAGATGTCTTTATTCAGAGATATTAGCAGTGTTGATCGTGTCTTTAATTATAATCAATACCTTAAAATTATACAAATATGAGTAAGAAATTAATTATGAAGACAATGAAATAAAGAATTTCCCACATTTTGTACGAAAAAATGTAAGGGCTACTCTGCCATTTGAACACGTGTCATGACACGCTTAGGTCAAACTAGTCCATACTTCAGTTATTCTAAACAATAACATTATATGTATTTAGAATGACCAGCAGCTGGACAATATACCCCAGTGGGCGGAGAAAGAGCTTCAAATATATAATATTTAGGTCAATACCAAAGAAAATAATCAAAATTCCTCATAGTCCCTCATGTAGTGGTCATCGTAAATGCTTTTGAAAGATTAGTGGGCGGAGAATAAATTTCAAATATTTGGTCAGTACAACAAAACTAACCTAAAATCCACCAATTCTATTGTGTAATGGTCATCGTAATAGATGTTGACATAAAAAAGGGGCAAGGACATTCTCTTTTATTTCGCACTATAAAATAAGAAACTAATAACAAACATTGTCCCATTTATTGGCTATTTATAAACTGACCATTAGTCATAATAGGTCAGTAGATTTGACAGTTTCTATGAAAATATTTCGTAAATATTCTTACTTTGTTAGTACAACTTTTGTTGAGCAAGGTCAATAAACATGTGGCTGCGTAACAATAGTTTCCGGGTCTGTTGATTCTAAGTGTACAAATGGATATTTTTAAGCGGTCTAATTACCAGTGGTCATTTTCTTATAATTTCTAACTCTAGATACAAAAATATTCGAAGTTCTTTGTCCAATTCGGTTTTGTTTCTCGGCCTATTTATCTGTCTATTTCTGTGTGATCTGTCCATCTTTTCTCTCTCCTCCCTTCCCCGTGATCTCCCCTCTTTCATCTCTCTCTCCTCACCTCTCAATTTCCCTCCCCATCTTCTTTCTCTGTGCTTAGTTCCCTTTTTGTTTTCCTACCCCCCCCCCCTCTCTCTCTCTCTCTCTCTCTCTCTCTCTCTCTCTCTCTCTCTCAACCCCTATATCTTTCTCTCTCTCTCCCTCTCTCTCTCTCTCTCTCTCTCTCTATCCATTTTCCATCTCCTTCGGTCGACCTGTACGAGCAATCTTTTGTGTCAAACTTCAATGCCATTCGCCCTATTCGTCGATCACTCGGATTTCCAATTCTAAAACAAATATTTTCATTTTCATCCATTTGTGACCGAGACATCTGCCTTACCATTCGATGCATGCCAGCCAGCATGACTAGCAGTTTGCAATGCTTTAAAAGAAAGTGCATTCACTCGACATCACTGCTGTCACTCATGCCCTTGAAAAATGAAGGCTAATTACAACCATGATCATGTGTGTTTAACCTTGACAATGCAATTAAGAGATTGATTTCTGCCGATTAATTTATCCTCGGCATAACAATGTACGTATTAAAAACATGATATTACTCTAATAATGCATTTTCATAGCTCATTAATCGTTGGAACAACGTCTCTTGGCTTACTATGCGCGCTTCCGGAAATATTACCCTTGCTTTAGCTCTTGCATCTCGTCGCACGTTAGGTTACCAATTTGTAATGAAGATATTATTTTGTACCAGGTACCAACACAGAAAACCTGGGTCGAGTGAGGCAGTATGAGATAAGATGCCTTGTATAAGGATGCTCGAGCCAAGCAAGGATTCGAACCCTCACTCAACCTCTCGATTGAAATTATTGTGAATGGACCCCTATACCACATTAACATGGGTACATTTTCAATCACCCTCAATTTAATCATTTCTTTCATGAAGTTTATTTTATTTTCTCCTCACAATTATTACCAATCCCAAGTGATTAGCATGGTGGGAATATTCCACTCCGATATGTTGTCCACTGTTCAGGGATAAATATATTATAATATTTATATTATATACTGTCTTGTAGATGTAATATAGATTTTATACCGAAGAGTTATGACAAATTCCTTGTTTATACCAGATGTATAGCCAAATGGTTCGATCAAAGGGCAAGATCTCACCCTACAGCTTGAAGAACGACCCTGTCATATTGGAATTCTCAAGGGACCAATCCGTCCAACAACAAATCATATTCAATCATTTGTCAACGTTTGTAGCTATATACAAATCATTTACACGGTCGTATCGGTTTATGTTCCTTCGCGCCAGGGGATGTGCGGCTTGCCTCTGATGTAAGGGAGATGGGGATGGATAGGGGGTCGGAGGGAGGAGGTGGGAGAGACGGAAGGACGGGGAGAAGAGACAGAGATAATGAGAGAGAGAGAGAGAGAGAGAGAGAGAGAGAGAGAGAGAGAGAAAGAGAGAGAGAGAGAGGGGGTACGAAAGGAAGAGAAAAAGAAAAAAAAAGAAAATTTCAAAGAGAGAGAAAGAGAGAGGTTGGGATAGGGTCGAGATGGACATAGGCAATTTGGAAAGGATAGAAGACGCCCTTTAATGATGCGGCTAATGAAGACGGATGGTGAAAGGCAACAACTGAATTAAAGGGATACTATACCTAACAAGCAAGAGCGGGGAACTGGACGGCAATTTAGGAGCAGAACACATGAAAAGGCGGGGATATTGGAAGATAGGAGAGAAAGAGAAGAATGAAGAGAACGTGATGATAAGCATCTCGACGACTTGTGACAAATTTTCTATCAATTATCGGGGAGCGTTATTGTAGTACCGCGCGCGGGGCGTTTCGCGCCCGGGGGTGTTTGCAAACCGAGCTCGTTTTACCGAGTTTGAGTGGTAACCGAAACTTGACGTTGGACCGCGAGAGGTTAAAAGCCTCGTCGGGAATCAGAGAAATTACCCTGACGAATCGTTGAAATATGTGTGTTTTGGGGCAGTTGTTAGTGCAGCAAATGGGTGTATTCTTCAGATTTACAAGTACCTTGGCCAATAACCGTGAATCATAAGCAGATTGGCCAGATTATATGGAAATTGAATGAAAGGAACGTGTAACTTGATTGAATATAGAAACATTTCAGTGAGGTACCCAAATGCGTTTTTGTTGGCTTGTTTTTTAAATATTGTTTTATATTGACTGCATAAAATATATATCGCTCATTCAGAAGGATTATCTTGTTCCTTTGTCAATATGTAAACGAGTCTACATGAAGTTTAGGGGTATTGTCGTTCACCCTTAAAGGTTAATAAGAAATACTATAGATAGATTTATGAGTCAACTGCCACTTTTAGATTCCTTAGCGTCAATAAATTATACCAGCCAGACTTTACAATTACAACAATTTGTTTATGCGATACCTATTTCCAAACATAACCAGCTTAAAGACAATAAAGACATGGAAACTCAAACACCTTCGTGCGAAGCAACATATATAATTGGGTCATAAAATCTGTATCTTAAATCAATAGTTTATTGTGGCTTTCAATATGGCTTGTCTTCATGTCTGTTGTATCACAATCTTCTCTCATTCCGAATGTTCTTGTATAGGCCCTTTCACACTAAGTCCAAATATTGCGATTTAAAAAGCACACCGTTTTGGGGCACTACGCCAAAACAGGGAGCAATTGCTACTGTAACTTCGCGATGTTGGTAAAATCTCGATGAATGACTTTGAATGGTTGTGTGAAATGGGAATTACATGATTCTTCGAGTAAGTTTTTAGTCATTTTAGCGTGAATGTTCTTGGTTATTCACAAGTGACAAGCCCCTGCTTTTTCTGGCATTATCCAACTTGAATCTTCCTACACACTTCGGATAAAACCATCTCAATTCAAGGAAAATCTCGAACCCGAACCACAGATAAACAACCATCATTATCCATCACTCTCACAGTGGGACTTAGCAATGTTTAGTGGTGGAAAATACTCAATCCGTTTAATCCACTTTTCTCCCTTTTATTTACCCAAATCAAATTCGACACGCGAATGTGTTTTTATTCGCTTTCAGAAATAACGAGGGATTCAGAATAATCCGATTGGTGTATATTTCCGTTCCCATATGTGCTGACCTTCTCTCAATACATTCGTATTCAAACCTCAGTCATATGGTCAAACCATAGTAGGGTCCATGGTCAAACCAACTCCAAACCGATCGGTTCGTAATTCGTATTTAGTTTCTTAGGGTAGTCGGTGTGGTGTCGGTCTCGTTGGTGTAACTGGGTTTTCGTTCCAAAGTGTGATGTCACGTTTCTCAGTAGTAATAGTAGTTGTAGTAGTAGTAGTAGTAGTAGTAGTAGCAGTACATATAGCAGCAGCAGTAGTAGTAGTTCATGTAGCAGTAGTACATATAGTAGTAGTAGCAGTAGTATCGTTATCCTTCTAATGTTCATTGTAGTCGTTATTATAATGATACACTGTATTATCAAATTATGTTTCATATGATGAACTGATGATTGTTGAAACCGTCTACCCCTCCCCCCCCCCCCTCTCTCTCTCTCAAATGTTCAATCTCTCTGTCTTTTGTCTTTCTTACTTTCCGTCATTTTCATAATTCTATCCAGATACATAATAGATGTACATTGTCTACCCATAAATCCTCCCATCCACCTTTCACTTCAGACTACAGGGACTCCGTTCAAACGAAGCCATCCTGTAACGCAACCCAGTAGGCTACAGCAACTCCCTATCAGACCAGGTAAGTCTATCCTTTGTTTATAGGTTGCCCATGGTAACGGCTACCTTTCGATGAATCTTGTACGGATTCCGAACAAAGACGAATCACGTCATTAGCCTGGAATAGAGGATCTACATGTATCATGTGCTATTTCATGAGTCGTTATATTGTATTTGACCTCTCCCGTTGGAAACAGAAAGAAGAGATTCTGGAACAACTCTAATGACGATCGCTTTCGAGAACAAAATATGTCTGTACCGGTGACAAATTTAAGTGTGGATGTTTGTTAGTGGTAGCCTATGGTTATAAGTAACCGGAGATAGTATATTTTTAGCAAGTTTTTACTGTTGCATCTATTTTCGTAAGGAGCATCATTGGTAGAAATATGCACCCGGCTCCTCTCTTTTCTCGACTTTCGCTTTCGGTGTTTGTCTTAGCATGGACCTACTAAGGAAGTCCCTCCAAGTGATTGTGGTGAAATTCTACAACCATTACGAACTACCTCCCTTTCTAATTACGAAATACCTTCCTCCACTTACTGCTATCTACAGAGACAATAAAAAAAATCTTGAGAGGTTGCTAAAGAATTAGAAATGTCAATCATGCCTACATATTTGGCTAGGCCTTGGTTTAATAACCTGTAATCTCCACCCAATGTAAACCTCAAAGAATAATGGGTAAGTCATTCGGAGGACAATCCCCCCTCTTTTAGTCCCTATATTTATCCCATCAATATTTGTTCTTCGCTTTCTAATCCCTTTCTCGTTTTCCCTTTATATTTATCTTCTACGAACAAATCCTTACTTCTGCCTATCAAAAGTATGAACATGTTTTATATGACATGATCTTAACTGTTGAAAAATGTTACAATTTCTTGACAATAATTATTCCAATTTTTCAAAGACCTACACTGATAATGACCATGATGATAGTAGCACCAATCTTCTGTCAATAAGCATACACAGGCATGCAAGTAGTTACAAACTTCCTAACAAAGTTTATAACTTAATAGATCTATAATGTATAGGATTAGGGGCTAAACGTTAAACAGTTAATGAGGTATTTAGAATCATTCAAAAGTATCACGAGGATTTTATTGAGGAGAATTAATAGTGCGTCTGACATAGACTATACAATCTCTCTCTCTCTCTCTCTCTCTTTCTCTCTCTCTCTCTCTCTCTGTGAATCCACCCTGTAAAGCTCTTAAAAAATCAATGTTTATCCTTTGTTGAGGTGAAAGTGGTATTCTTGGTGCAACAATGGCTGACTATTGTTGTGGCTACTCAGAGTTGTCTAATGGGCAATCGGTAGATCGGCTTAACGACTTGTCTCCGGTTGACTTACGATGTTTTAATAGTGGCTCATCGATTCTGTAAATCAATTTTGATAGGGTCCACAATTCAAACTGTCCTATAAATACCACTAATAGGGATGTTTAATCTTAAACTGCGGGTGTTTATAGAATGATAAGGAATTAATTGTACTAAATGATATCAGATTGGCGTCGATGCATATTTATTTTATTTTTTACCAATTTTGCCATGATTTTATGCATAAAGACAACAGCAGGGAGCCTTGTTATCCTTGCAAATCTAAAAATTTCTTACACTACATTTAGGGAAGAAATCTATTAGAGGAATTCTCATTGTACAGATTAAATAAAAATCAATCTTTCGAATCGAGCGAGTCATCAGTTAAGAAGTTAATGACGTAATTATAACTGTACTATTATTAAGCGGATGACACGGGATGGTGAGTAAATTCCAGGAGCGAAGTCGATTACACCAGGCACGTGTAAATGTACTTTTTATTCATTTGCTATTATTACTTCTTTTTAAAAATACTTTTGTAGAATGTGATATCACATCTACAAAGTTTGTGAAAGTGCAAATAAGCATCTAACGTGATTAGGGTCAATCTAAAGCTGTGTATTCTCAGAAAGGGGCACGAGTATGCATATTTAAACTATTACGAGTTGCTGGTAACATAATACAACCATTCTCATTTACACATTTCTTGTAAAAGAACCGCTTTCTCTGTGGGGATTATTTCTTTATAGAGAGATTGAACAGTTATTATGTCAGAGCATGCTTACGGTGGTCATGCATTCCCGACAATTTTGAAAGTTTTCAAACTATACATTTGTATTTCTTGTTTTGAAAATTGTCAACAAAAATGAAAAAGCTATGTAAATTGAAGTCTTACAGAAATGATTTGTTTTTCTTCTCTACTTTGTTCTTCTTCTGTCCGGTTCAATTTTAAAAATCAATTTGCTTTTTCAGCTGCAAAGATCGAAAATGGCATGATTAGAGTACTTTCAAAAATGCTTTCAAAAGACCCTTACATCCTGTTCACTTGAAAGGCGCCAGTTGATCCCAAAGAAGCCATACAATGCTGGTCCTTCCTTCTGAGCCAACAAATCCGTGCTCTTGGCTGTCTACTCAGAGATTCCGCTCCAAAATAAATCTTTAATGAGCTAAAAATGACACAAAAAGAGTCACCTTCTTAATGTAAATAGCGCCTAATACACTTCACAGCCGAATGCGCACCAGTATTCCTTTGTGACAAAGCGCCGTTTAAGACGCCATTTTGTCAGTTGTTTGTATTTTGAAGTTCGAGTAGACTCATTTTTACAAAATACGAGTAGCACGTATTCGATCGGAGAAGGTCATTACACCATTGGGCCATTCAAGGCATGTTTTCAACTTTAAACGGGTGATTAGAACGACTGTCAAAGTCAACACCAATTTTGTAAAGGCCCAAACAGACGGCAGTGAACGCCACTGTGACCAACGCCTTTACTAAATTAGCAGCAAAATATAATTACCTAACGTATTGATGTCATCTCATGTACCCTTTTGAAAATGGATTATTTCATTATGGCTTGCGATACTGGCCTAACATCCAAAGAGAGGTTAGACGTCTATTTATACATTTCTACTTCATTCGCACTTTTATTAGCTGCACTTAAAACTCACTCGTCTCTATTCTTTCTTCCATTTGGTAATTGTTTTCCCCCTTGGATCGGGTATTACGAATGATATAATGGTATAATTATTAGCAACATAATCAATTTTAAGGAAATCCTAATTCCTTGAAAAATGGTTTCTGAACCGAAGTTATTTTGAAGGTATGATTTAAATCTTGCTTCAATGAAGATTAAAGTATACTCGAGGCTATCGAATCATTATCCAACAACTTTAAACACTTACAAGATGGACAGAAAAGACTTTATTATGCCACTTGGAATGGTAAGGAGCTAATTTCTAATCCTATCATTTGAGCTGTGAAATGAAGGTTACGACTTGACTTCTGAATAGTTTATATACCTTCCTTGCTTCTATACCCATGGATTATAAGATCATTTTAGTGTAGCATCTCAAGGATCAATCCATCCCTATCTTCTAAATGTCTCTATAGACCAGTTTTAAATATTAAATGTAAGGTTTCTAGTTGTCTTTTTGATTCTGGGATGGGTTGTCACGAATGGTCCAATTTTCAGTATGAGAGAAATGCCTCGACTTCTGAAGAGTTGAGACCTTCGACATTTCCACCTAGGGGTTCTAAGATCATTTTAGAGTAGCATCTCATGGATCAGTTCATCCCAAAGGTCCTTTCCTTTGGGGTACCTTTAAGAGGACCTGATGCACAAACCGACTTCACACGGAAGAGTAAAATCTTGCTACCTCTAGGCAAACAGCTACTAATGGTAGCTCCATGCTTCAGGCAATCTTTCCCCTGTGGTATATCGATCGTCATGAATATTCAAACGCGTGTTTAACAGGCTATTTCCCCCCCCCGAAAAGCTCCCACTTTACTGCATTTTGATGAAGACAAAATCTAGAATGGAAAATCTTTAAATCTATAGAAGAAATCACACGTTGTTTCTCCAGAGACCTATGACAAGATCGAGAATGAAAACAAAAACACTAGTAAATGTTTGCAAGAAATCAGGTCGTTTCCCCCTTGGTGCTTTGCTTTTCTACATGTAGGTGTTGTGTTAACGAACTTGAAAGTGGACAAGCTCGGAATGTTTGCAAGAAATAACATGTTGTTTTTCCCCCAAATGTTCGTTTTTTGTCTGCATTTTGTTGTTAACGAGACTAAAGTTAAACAAACTCGAGCTTTTCACACACAAAAAACATACACATTGCTTCTTCAGCGTGTTTCGGGACTCTGCATTTGGTGATAACGAGATTGAAATTGAACAAACTCTTGGATCTTTTACAAGAAATCACAGGTCGGTGTTATCGTTTGTTTTCTGGAAAACACCATGAATGCGGCATGCCCGAATGATTCACGGTGTGTAATAGTCTGTTTGTTGAACTCCTTCACGTAATTACCCCTCTACAGTCACGACCATGCTTATCTGTTATTGCTCATTATCCAATCCTGATGACTTCTACTCCGTTATTCATGCCATTACTGCAGACAACAGAGTAAGATCATCATGGATTTAACCGTTACCAAGTTACAGTATCAGGAGAATCGATGAATTTCGTGTATGACTGTCTCTGATGATGACCTTAGAAATACCATATAAATAAATGCTCTCATAGAAATAAAGCAGGGCCATTGATGAATTTCGTGTCTTTGATGTTATGAGGTCACTATAGATATAGAGGAGGGCCATTGATAAATTTCATGATACTTTCCAATGATACAAGGTTACTACACAATGACGGTTGGACATGTACTTCAATTCATCAAATTCATTGATCAACCTAGAACCTGCTGCAAGGAAAAGAGTGATTCATATTGAATCATTATATCATTGAGAATCTGGTATTTGGTGATTATTGTGCTGAGCAAGAGAGGAAGAGAACATGTTGTAATTGGGGTGATTAGTTTAGAATTTTGTTCATCACAAATAGATCAGTCATCGATTGAGATTGGGGTCATTTATATTTGAATGTATCTTCTCAATGGAGGAGCTAGCTAGGAGGAGGAGTCACCTCCTGCCACTCAGTTACCATAGTAATCATTCGATTCGTGCTTGATGATGATGATATTGGTAGAAATGGTCATAGATGGCACAATTTTGTGTTGGTGTGTGGGTATGTGTGTTTGTGTGACGATGAACGTCAATCATACAATCCAATACATCAACGTCCATCAGTAAAAAAGGAGCCTATTAGTTTAGGCCTATCCCTCACGCAAAAAAACCATCAATCAAAAATTGTGATGAAGACCCTGGAGGGCGTATATATATTGTCCCTTTATAGAAAGGGACATGTATATAGGCATATCAGCTGTCAAATTAGTGATCTTCTTCTATATAATTCTTGGAATTTAGATGTTGACGAGAATTGTCTTCTTCACAAATGATAACATGAAAATCATGCCCAACTTCTTGCCTATTTCCAAATCAATGTTATGGAATTTCGATCCCTTGCGTTAAACTGTCAAATGAGTGATCTTCTTCTATATCATTCTTGGAATTTTAATGGTAACGAGAATTGTCTACTTCACAAATGATAAACTGAAAATCAAAACATGTTATGTCCAACCTTTTTGCCTATTTCCAAATCAATGTTATGGAATTTCGATCCCTTGCGTTAAATCAGGTTGTTATGTGCGAAATAAGTTTTTTTTTCAGTCGGGTTTTCTTTTCATTGCTGCAACGTGATGTTTTTTCTTTCTCCTCTACATAGTCGTCCAAGCGAAGATTCACATATCACGTAGTACTGTAGACATGACTGTAGTAGCATGTACCCTGACGACATGGAAGAACAAAAAAAAAAACACCAATGAGACCATGAAGGACAAGTCTCATGGTTATCATGGCGCTTAATTAAGGAGAAGGTTAATTTTTGGTGAATAAAAATAAGTGAGCTTTCTCGTTTTCTTGTTTGTGTTCCCCACGTTGATGTAGTCCCTAATCCCCGTTTTGTAATTTTGCTGATCCCCTTACAGACCCGTTGTAAACGAATGTTACTATTCGATAGACAGTTTCTATCATAACGAACTGCATGATTCCAGAAACAAATCTGACGATTCCAAAACAACAAAATACACAGTTACTCTATTTACAACGTAATCAACCATTCAAAATATTGTAGACAGTAGGCCTATCTTTAACAATGCAAATTTACGACCAGCGCCCAAAAGACGCAGGAACTTCGCCTACAGTCACATCAGGTCCTTGCATTCAGAAGAGGGACACACTTGAGTGGAAGATGGGAGAATTCAACACAAAATAGGAGCCCTACTGACTGATTAATTATTGGCGTGAAGTCAAGCACCGCCACTAAGCGCAACGGTCGTGAGCTGAGGGTGCATGGTATACGACGGAGAGCACGGAACCGCGCTCCTGATTTTTGCTCGCTCAGTCAGTGACCTCTACCGAGGCGAAACGGAGTAGAAGGCAAAGGACGGTAGTGGCGTCTTTTGGCTAGAGAAGGTGAACAGTCTGGAAACGGTGGTGGGAAAATATTAATTACCATATAGAATGCTTCATGAATATTTCACGAACGAAACAATTATACTTTCTTCATGACCAAAGACGTTGATAATCATGATGGGGCTCTGATGAAATGTATCCATATCTTCAGTAGACAGTTGAGGACCGAGATAACTTAATTATGGCGCAACGTTTCCAGATTTTGTTTCCGTTAAAAGAAGGAAGCAGTCCTTCATCCATTAATCTAATGAATCAGAATATGACAATACAATAAGCGATTCATACTTCTAATATTTCTTGAGATTACTCTCTCATTCATAATCTGCTAAAATAAAAAGAAGACGTGCTGGCTAAGCGGTAGGGCTGATGCCTTGTAACCGGGAGGTCCCTGGTTCGAGACTAAGTACATGCGCTAGTGCCTTTTGTAAGGTGGTTATCCTCTATTACTTGTACCAAGTCTTTCGGATACGACTTGAAGACGTATGTCCACAGATTATTTTTACGAGCACGAACAGACTTTCTCAGTATACATGGATCAATCAGGTACAACAACTTCGAGCCAACACAATTCATAGAATATCAGAATGTAATTAACATGATTAATCCCTCGCTCTGACAGTTGGTGCTGTACCGCAAAATAGAGTCATCAGCTTCATAATGAATTGCGGGTTGTGATACGAGTCACATGATAAGCGCCTCAGGCACAATTTTCTTTCCTGTGTTTTCCCGCTCTTTACCTTATGTCAACGTCTACAAGCTCAAACCACTGTTGCACCTCCCAAAGCGACCGATTCTTGGCCGTTGGAGGCAATGTCATTTTTTAGATCGGTCTCTTGTCGGCTTGGTGTCGGTCTCGTTGGTGTGACAGGGGTGTAAGTCATGATACCGCACATGTTTCATTTCTATAATTATATCACATCGATCACACATTCAACTGCAAGGACTTGTGGTAACGGCCGGTCAGTCAGCGACCCTTTCGCAAATCCGTGGCGTCCGTAGCTCCTATGTAACGTTATCACATTTGAATTTGAAGTGCAGAACTAATGTCAGATCATTATGAAAATGTGGTGAAGGAGCTATAGGAGAAGTGGTCGGACTTACAAAAGATAAGTTTGCTTTTGATACTTTGTTTCATATTATATGCGAAATGTAAGCTGACATGATTTATGTACTCGTCTAGGGTTCGAATGGAAGGAAAATATGCTGATCCCCGAAGTCATTACCCGCGATATAAGCCCAGTTTAAAATGCAAGTTCATTTCCATGGAGAAAAAAAAAGAGAAAGAATAATCATGGGAGAGGTAGGATCAGGGGAATGGACGAAGAAAAAAAAGGAGAGAGAGAGAGAGAGAGAGAGAGGGAGAGAGTGGGAGGGAGAGGGATAGGGAGAGTTAGAGAGACAGAAGGCGAGGAGGGGGGGGGGGGTGAGAGAGGATTAATGTGAGTGGGTAAGAGAGAAAAAACGAGGGAAAGAGAGAGAGAGAGGAAGGGATAAAGAGAGAGAGAGAGAGAGAGAGAGAGAGGGGGGGGGGGGGGAGAAGAGTCGATGATATTCACTTATTCTTCTTTTCGATGTGTTACAAGCATACAAGGACCAAAGAGTTTCATATACACTTGTTACTATTCAGCTCATACGAACGATTAGTGGAATTGACAAGGTCGACTAGGGTTATTTGGGGTGATATCATTTAAAGAACAAGAAACCACTATTATCAAATCACTGCATTTTATACGAATGTACTAAGAAAACAGAATAAAACTCAATGGAGTGAATCGGAAGAAGATTATATAGTCTCTCTCTCTCTCTCTCTCTTGATTTGTTTAAATAGCTCCATTGCTTCTTTTCTCTACTCTTTGTTTGAATCAACACAAACCTTTTCATTCTTAAATCTACCTATCTGATAATGACGTATGTCCACCCGTGTAATAGTCTTAACTCTTATCATGACTATTAGACCATTCGGCTATTACACTATTACTATTAGACTATCAGTTTTTTTATTTTAGTCTAGACTAAAATGTTTGATCAATCATAAAATCACGTATTAATGTGACCCCGTTTTAGACAGTAATTTCTAGCCCATTAAACATGTCAAGAAATGAGATCGCGATAATTGCTGCAAGTAATGCACTCCTTTGTAATTTCTAGGGACTGTTTTTACGGAAGACCTATTTCATAACACATCTAATAATATCAGCTGTCATGTGCAACGAACTCTTCACAATTTAAAATTTTCCATTGGTGATAACTACATGTACGTCACAGTAGATTTGTGATCCAAAAGGACCCTATATAAAATTATTCTGTTAAAATTCGGATAAATGTTCACCATTATTCAGGAAACTTCTCAAACTGTTATAAACTATAGAGGATGAAGCAACATGACGAGGAAACATCTTGTAACGGTGCACAGACTAGAATGGCGGATCCGTTATAAGCTATAATCAATGGGGTACCTGGGATGTGAAAAGCTATCATTAATGAGGTATGCGCGAGTGAAAAGCTACCATTAATAGGGGTACACACGAATGAGAGCTACCATGAATGAGTAACACTTGACTGGGAAGCTGCAAAACAACAAATGACAAGTGGTGCGTAATGAGCCGAAGTTTGGGAATAACAGAGGGTATTATGGGGAGGCTCTATGATAGTCCGTAGTCCAGTAACTCCAGTTCGTAGATGTGTATGAAAGCTACATGTACATGTATACTCAGTTTATTGTGAGTTTAATGTGAGGAAGATTTCAAAACGGTAAAAAAGTAACTGATGTCAACTCAATGTGAAACTACTAAGTATGAACATGCAATTATGTAGGCTCTATTTATCAAACTTTTTAGTTTGATATATCATAATAGTTTAGAATAAATGTAATTAATTCTGTTTTCGAAACAATTTTAATCAGGTCAATGAGAATGACGGTATGCAGGAAATATCAACCTCCTTCATTCGAATTGTTTGTTGTATACCCTTAACTTTATATGACAACCAGCAATTTAGGCATCTCTACATTCTTTACATGAATATCAAACTTGGGTCATTTTGGTAGATCCATGTTCCAGTTTACAGGAAAGCAGTGTTTCTTGTCTGTGCCTTATTTTTCTTACCAAGAGCAAAATTAGCAATTCTGTTTGTTGTTCATAGAAAATTGCCTGCAATTTCACGAAATCGTGCCATTTTTCATGTAGTTC
Organism: Strongylocentrotus droebachiensis; assembly: GCA_035222895.1. Taxonomy (NCBI): domain Eukaryota; kingdom Metazoa; phylum Echinodermata; class Echinoidea; order Camarodonta; family Strongylocentrotidae; genus Strongylocentrotus; species Strongylocentrotus droebachiensis. The sequence goes on along the minus strand of JAVYIG010004120.1, from coordinate 13,850 downwards.
TCGGAAATCCTGAAACTTGAAATTCAAAATGCGTAATGATTCTCCTCTCAGAGGATAGCTTGAAATTCCATTAGAACTGATGCCAAAAACATCAATAGTTTTTAAGACGTTTCATCTCAAGAACGGGTGATGCATTAGCATAACAGGTGTCATTGCATCTTTGAGTCATGTCCGTAATAATTACACCTCACAAGTTAACGCTACATCCATAACGTTCATTGATCGCTGATTCATGGGGCAGACCCAATGGCATCTGGGATTGTCCTAATTAGAAGGAGAGATAACCCATCAGTATTTCGTCGTCCAAGACAGTGGGATTGTTGATATGTTAGGCAGACCCCGAGGACATCTGGGTTTGTTCTAAGTAGAAGACATCGCCAATTCAAGACACTGATGTTGACATTGATGAATGGTGATTACTTTCCCAATGCATATTTAGCAAGTCTCACATCATCCCTGTCGCAATGGAACAACTTTTACACCTGTTTATCATACAACAGGGGCGTAGCATGGGTCCAACCATGGAGGGGGAGGGCACTGGTGTCATGGAAAGGGGGTAGTGACTGTCCTTACACTATTACAGGGTTGTTAAAATGCGAGAATCAATTCACCAATTTGCGGGAGGGTATTCCCCCTCTCGTTGCCGTTGCCCTACCCCTCTTCATGTCCCCTTTTCTTTTCTTTCTCCCATTTCCCGTTTTTTTTCCTCTTCCGATCGGTGCCCCTTATTTAAACCACTGTCCTATATACACCGATAAAGAACAGTCAAAGTCAAGTCTAATCACCCTCCCTCATCATAATATCAGGATATGAACGTTGACATGAATTCTTGTCTTTCTCATTTAAGATGACAGTCAAGCGAAATTCAAGAACACACCTATACCATGATGACCACAGAATAAAACAGATGCGTTGGTATCGCAATAAAAATGACTGAATATACAGACAATTTTGTAAACTTTTTGTCATAATTTTTGTTGTGTAAGGATCGAGAACGACCCTCAAAATGAATAATCGAAATTCATGCTTCTGTTTAACATTTTAATATTTTCCTTCAATTAAATTGAACGAAATTATATTAAACGAAAAACGATTTCTTTGACATCTCTTGGTTTAGGTTAATCCTGACAAGTACTACTATCCAATCGGTCCAGATATAATCTGCATATTGTCTTTCCACGTTCATGCACTGCTTATCAATTTGACCACACGTTTGGTGCACCCCTCACTTATGAAATACAATCAAGTTTTATCAATGGTCTTTATATTGCAATCTATAATTATAATTTTATAAATTGACGAATATTTATTGATTATCCTTCATATAAGAGATCTCCAGTAAAGTATAAATCCGGTGGAAGATACGGATCAAAATGATTGATGCATACCCATCAATCAATCTATCTATCGGTTGATATTCATATTCATTCAATCCATTCATTTATTAATATATCCTTTTATTCATTCATTCATTCACCCTACATCCATTCATTCGTCCATTCATCCACCCATTCGTTAGCGTATAATCAGATTTATTCACCCAATATTCATTCATTCATTTTTTCATTTATTCACCGAGACAGATATGGTCTGATATTATAAAAATTAGAATTCATGACCACTGCCATCCTAGGCGACAAAATCATCGATTTTTCTTAATGGACCCTTCCCACACATTTCATTTTTCGTAGGGAGGTAGATCAATCAATTAATGGTTGGCTTATGGTGATATACAATGATAAATCAGACTATAAATTTACTTGCTGATAAGAAGAGACTCCGACGTTTTTCAGTTCTATAATCAGAATCTTGGCTAGAATTCAGGTAGTGTATATATTACAATACACGTTGAAATTATCACTTATTTGCTTATATTAACATATGGGTAGCGATTGTTAAGACGCATTTTAATGTTTTATTTACTTAATATTTCAGGTGATAACCGGCAACAATAATTGTGCTTTCATGATGTTATCCGCTTTCAAATGTAAAACAATACATGAAAATAGGAATAAAATAAATAAATTCAAATATAAAGAATTTCGACAGTTATGCATTTGACTGATTAACAAGAATTTCTAAGCAATTGTTTCAATTTTTTTTAACCAAAAACCAAACAAACAATTTGGCGGTTTATTTTGCCAACAGTAGTTAACCAAATATCATACATGACTTACCATTGAAACCATAACTGATAGAAAAAAATAACGCAATTACGTTTCCTTGCAGTGATTTGTGATTCAAACAAATGAATTTTGAATCAGATTAAACTTGTTTGTATTTACTAATCAATAGTATATTTGAAAGTGGATAATAATGATGAATATATTTGTTGGTAAAGCATGGTTAATTCTATTGTAGGTGCAATAGTATTCTATAAAGTAGTCATGATGGTCTGGCATATGGCAGGATTTCCTCATGGTTTGTGCTATTGTCCTCGGTCACGTGAACGTCAAGGTTACGTGGGACCACCTGGACACGCCCATGACGATAACAATCACTCTTTCACTCGACCAATTAAACCGAAACCACCTCCCAAAAGTCCTTTCTAACATTCAGAGAGAATAGTCATCAGCTGATGACGTGAACGCATATTCTGTAATACCCAGTGCACACGAGGCGTCATTTCGACTGCGTCATGTGCGTCATTACTTGCGCTAATCAATCCATTGAAGGACATCAACGCATACGCCAGTAATTAAAAGCTTGTTGGCACTGTTCATGTTGAATTCACATTGTGTACAGTGTCACACTTAGATGGTGGTGTGTCAAGGAACGTGTTAGTCAATGACGCAGTACTACGTCACCAAATGACATCCCACGTGATAACAAGCATTACGATAGTCTGCTGAGCGTCATAGGAGCTCCATAGTAATGCAGTGTCAACGCCCTTCTGGTTCTCAATAAAATAAGGAACGTAGTTTCTTCTACAAGTTTCATTACAAGTGACAAGTCTGTTGAAGCCAATGCAAAACAACCCTGTTGAAGCCAATGCAAAACAACCCTGTTGATAATAAAAACACCGAGTTGTAGGTGTTCTCCTTTCTTTGATCAATACTACGTCACCAACTGTTAATATCAGCTTAAACCTTTCAACCCCAACTCATGTATCATACACAGTCAAACGAACAAAATAAAAGTGGACCTGTAGTGGATGGAGTACAGAGACTTGATCGAGGGCTCGTAATTTGACAGTCTGAAGAATACCTGTGCGATGAGAGCAAATAACCAATTCTTGGGTGAAATCAGAGGCTAGAAATAACAACTCACGGGGAACCTGAGTAAACTCGAGAGTCGAGTTAGCAAAGCAGGGATGTGAATGCGATGAAATGTTGCCTATTGATCTATGAGTTCAGAGCAAATAGAGCACCAGACATAAGAGTGTTCTTTCGACGTCTATCAGACTGGTTGGAAGTCTGTTGAAACATGGGACATTCAAAATAGGCAACAAACTTACAAAAGTTATAGTCAAGTTTAAATTCTTGACCGAAATCTCTAACAACGACCTGACGTTTACTAGTTATATAGAGCAGCTTGTGCAAACCATAGCATAGTATTCACAAGAATATTAAAGTATTATAGAACTCAACAAAGGCATCATGATAAATACACCTAGACAATATGAAAAGTTAGTCAGAAGTACAGATTTGATTACAGTCACTAACGATGTTATCATAACATTTGATATGTCACGAATCCTGACAGAATGAAGGAATTATATAAACTTGTATGAAAATTATATAATTGATTAAAAATCAAATTATATTCAATAGTCCGTATGAACATGCACATTGATTTTTTTCCCTCGACGATGAAATATCATCGTCTTTTTGCAGTGGATCGAGAGCAATTCGATTCGAAGGGATCACCATGCAGTCTGGGATGACCAGGACGATGTGTTTGTTCAGACATCTTCTGACGGTTTATTTGATCACTATATGATTGGCGAGAAGTGACAGCATAGGTCATGAAGGCGTAGCCACAATGTAGAAAGTCTAGGGGCATTCGCCTCCTTTTAACCCCCCCCCCCCCGGCGCCCCGCCTCCGTGCAGAGAACCGATAATAATTTCGGTAATACTTATTGGTAGTCATCACATATCTTATCACTCATCCTCGTAATCTTAGAATACAAGATTCGATTTGGCAACCCTTCAACTTTTGGTAACCCCTTTAACATATTTACTCGACTACCTTTGTACCGATCACATCCCTACTTTATATAATGAATAATGACGATGGAAAAGCTTGGGCATAGAAAATAGGTCCTTCGCAAATCTAGACAAATTAATCTGTGCCATGTCTCTGCTCGGCTTCCAGGATGATAACATTTGGACAGGTGTAATCGGAAGATTTGCTCAAATTCGATTGGACTAATCGTCTGGACTGAACATAGAAGTGAAATCATAAAGCCTGTGTGGATGGGAAGACATGAAAGTCAATTTGCGGAAGATCTTACTGATCATGGGGATCTTAAAGATGTTTATCTGGTGAAAGGGCAGATCTACATGTACATTTTTTGAAGGACAGAAACGTGAAAGAATTCGACGGGCTTTGAGCCCTTGAGGTAATTTTAATCGAATGTGATCTTGCTAAGCGATTGGACTTTGGTAGTCATGCCAACGGCTTGCTGCTAAGATGCCTGTCGCTAGGAGCAAGATCTGAGTATTGATCCCTGTAATCAAACATATTTCTGTATGACTGTTTATTGCTTGAATCACACAGAATAGAGCCTATATGCTACAGTCCACAGCTTTTCCAAATGGCAGATTGCCAATGAGCCCAGATTACTTAACAAATAAATCGCCTATAAATTATTAAACAAAATAGATTTTACAGTTACGTTCTGGAGCCACAATGGTAAAGAGATTTTACGTCTTTGTTGTCTAAATACCTCGTTATTTATGGTGACATATTATTGATTTTCTCTCCTCAATTTGGTGATGGGTAATGGTAATACATAATACGAAGAAATACTAATCGAGGGGAATCGCATTACCATGAAGGTCGTCGTGATGAATTAAAAACAAAAACCCTGGTGATAATAATGAAAATCCCAGCAAGGCCCATTACGATCCACGTGGTTTCACGGATGGGGGACCAACCAAAAGGATGCATGGTTGTGGGGGATTTATCAGGTGGACGGGCACCATCAGAGCATGGGCAAAATTCGGGCTACCTGCCAGCATAACAAGTCGAATTTTCACTGCCATCAACATCGTATTTCTGGTTGAATCAAATGGTTTGTTTAATTGCGTCAGTAATCTTTTGAGGTTGTGTTGATATTAATCTGAAGTATGCGACGCGATCATGCGGACCCAGAAAACATATTTTGCAAGAACAGTGGTTTCATTTATATTTTCAAAAATTAAAAATCACACTGAGCCAGTATATACGAGACAAACGGGTACGTCACAAAGACAATGTTAAGGTCTACTGAATGAAAATCTCATCCCGTTGTTGTTACCATTCGTGTATTATATTGTCCAATATTCAAACAAGCCTTCATATATCAAACAAAAATTAAAATAAGACCATGCTGTCACTCTCTCGTTTCAAAGACTCTCAAAGACGCCACGAAATAAAACTGAGATTCAATCAATTTCCCAATGGTTATCAGAAGCCGCCACTGTACTCTAATGGTTTGGATGTTGGGCTAAATGTTTTTTGTTTTCCTCATCTGTTCATATTTGATCAATCTATACATTTCGGGATGGATAGCGTCTCGAAATTTTGATAAATATTATCAAAACGTGTGAGCCCATTTCCGACAATCGTGCGTGATGCATTCAATTTCCCTAATTCATTAGAGAAAGCTCAGATCTACCACGACCAAATGCCATTGTGCTTATACCTAAGAACTCTGACATTGACTTAGAATGAGCATAGAGCCGCTGTGGCCTCAAATTTATATGTATATATTCTTGGTTTCAAATCCCAAGTCAATAGCATCTGCAGAGAGCCAGAAGGGCGTTCAATCTACTTTTTTAAAAGTATGTGAGATTATGAGATGTTGCTCTTCTGTTAGGGTCTACATTGAACTGCCACGACTGTTGCTAGCTTCCGTCTGCAAAGTGACTCGGACTCTACGTTCACCCTTTAACACAATTTCATAAAGTCTTGACAGGAGCCGAGCTCCGCCAGTCTCTGGTGTCCAATGAGACGACATGAGTATAGAGCCTATGGGGGTGCACTAGACCGTGCAGTAGGCATAGTCTGTAAGTTCAGACACTATGTTACGCACTATGAATGGCAAGGATTTGTGCCTGCAAAGCACATGTAGGCTAGCTCACTGCTCTGTAACTTCCTTTTGAAATCCATTGTCGTTTACCCCAGACGTTATTCAAAATGTGTACCGAGTACTAAATATCAGGTACCATGACTACAATAACCACTCAATCCTCAAAATCGGAAGTTTCATTCATTAGATACGAATACAGATAAGTGCACCTTTTCTTTGACTTGTGAAACACAAAGATAATTCTAGTTAATTGGATGACTTCCCATATACAATATATTCTAAAGATCGGTGGATCCAGCGATTGAAATGGATGGACCATTAAGCACGGAACGTGACATTAAAAATAATCTTTCCTTGACTGTTTTTGTTCGAAAACGAGATAAAATCTCAAATTCAACACCAACGTAATCATCCATTTATCATGTTGATACGGATACATAATTTACAAATAAATTCTTAAAGGGGTTAATTTGTTACCATGGTTTATCACAAACTTAAGCATGTACACTCTAAAAATATTGGTCAACCCCAACTAACAGGGCAAATAGTGATGATTCCCCACGACGATTTCAGTAAAAGAAACGAAGTAAAAAATCGCCTATTTTGATCATAGCCAACTTGACTGTTCATTTTGACCATGGATTGACTGAAATCCTCATTGGGCACCTATCTACCATGCAATTTAGTTGAAAATGATAAAAAACATGAGAGGATGCATATGAATCTATAACGAACGATACACCGTCCCAAGTGGTATAACGGCCATTAATCATGTAAAACTCACGTTGTATGTCGCATTAAGGCATTTTTTTCTGAACCTTTTGGCCAATTTCATGATAAATTCATTGGCAACCTTGAACAAGCTTGTTGATCAACTTGTAATCAGCCAAATGTTCAACACGTTTTTTGTCATGGTTCATTTCATGTACCAAGGGCAATGCCAAACATAAACATCGTCACGCAGAGATATTGCAAACTTCTATTATATCATGGCAATGTGAATTCTTACGATAACATGTTTGATTCAACATCAGCATATTTTAGCTTTTAAATTTTTAAAAAATCTAATCCATCTTTATTATTCACTGATTTTTAAGAAGATTTTGCTCGGTTCTCTCCGCGTTAACACGAGCGTACTAGATAGATTTGAATATTAGATATTCAGTAGTTTCAAACAAGGAGCTGCCTTAAAGTAATACGTCCTCGTTCCAACTGAACATGCGTTCTGGCTCTCTCCTCATGCCAATTCAGTAAAACTGTATCGAAAGAGCCTAACCACCCTGCACACAGGGCTTCTCATTATAATTAAAGGTAAAGACCAGTATTGGCAACGCCCCAATTTCAAAAAATGAAATGGAAGCTCTCATTACCAATCATGTGAAAGAATATGTTTTGACTAATACATGATGATAAAAAATTTGCCGGGAAACCGCCTACTAATTCATATATTTGGTAAATTTATTTCTCTCATGGTCTGGTGAGAGAGATAGGGTAGTCCCATATACATCTTTCTGTGTATAGTGCTTGTAACTTTACGAAGAATGAGCCAAATTTCTTATCATTTGATGATTCCAGAACCTTGCAGATGCTAGATGCTAGATGATCGACCTTTTCTGATCGATTCCACAACGTTTCTTTCACAATGCAATCGCATGACCATTACTGGTCTTTACCTTTAAAGTAGGTAACGGAATTTCGGAGAAACACCGATGACATCTGAGGGGCTTCTCAATCCCCTAATTGTAAGCAATCCATTCAAATTTATTGATTATCTAATTCAAATGGAATTGAGTAATACGCAATTAGAGATCTATAACTCGTAATAGTCCTCACTTTTTGACTTTTATTACGCCCCCAAATCGATATGTGATAATGAAGTATTAGAAATGGTAGGGTGGTTTCGCACCTGGGACCATGTGGCACAGTAATATTTCTGATGGCAACCAGAAAAATAATTGACAATTTCGACTGGAGTCTTGTCTTCAATAGATGCGACATAATTCTTACATGCATATTTAATCAAAATATCGATGGAAGTACTGTCCTGTGAGAACTGTATTTCTAATTGTACTAAGCTCACGAAATGAGATTAGAATATTACTACAAAGACTACAAATAAAATAGAATACTATCAATGTACCAATCCAATTACAAAGAGAGAAAATAGGCTATGGTTATTAAAAACGATGTGATATGATGCGACAGTTTCAAATTTTGTTTTGAAGAGATGCACTGAAGGAAGTGATTTTCGACAGGAATTTCTTTTAAGATCCCTAAAAGATGTACAACATTCATGAGAAGTGAAAAAAAACGCGAACCTGCCGGGTTGGGGGGGGGGGGGGGGAGGGGGGGGGGTTCTTTTCAAGATATCAATTTTGAAAATAAACATCCGATAAAATGCGTAAGAGGGGTTACTAGCGGTCACCCCAGGCCGCCTGCATGTTTTTGGAACCCCATGCGAAAAGAAAATGTTTTATGTTGATTTCTGACTAATAACTTTGCCGCTCAATGTACTAAATCATACACGACCGCCAGGCTTGCACGGGGATTTAGTTCTACTAGGACTTAGCCTGATAGTACCACACTTTACTTCTTCAAACGAATAAGCTTGTTTGCTAAGACGTGCTCTATTGCCAGAAGAGCCGCCTACTACACGGTGCTGTTGATTTATTCACCGATGTTTGCCTTGCCTGGCTTTCACACATACTTTGAGATCATTGGACAAACTCTAAGCTAAAAAGTCTTTTGGGGGTTAGGGTGCCGTCCAAGCAGCTCAAATAAATTCCATTATGTGGTCTTAAAACTGTCTGAACCCTTTCGAAAGAACGTGAGAGGGTTAAAACTCAACGGTCACCCTCATCCAAATCCTGTACGGAAACAAGAATGTTAGAAGAAGATATTTGCGTTTGCCAATTTTATAGTGCAAGTAGATTGTATTGGTGTATCTTGATTTTATGTAATTTGGAAGTCTTTCAGATGTCTGTTTAAAATTAATGACAATCAGCGCGGCGGTCAGTAATAACTTATAGCAAGAGTATAGCAAGAACGTCTTCGAAGTGTTGTTCAGGGTGTCTAGTAAGTCATATCATCATCAGGTCGTCATCACATCTCATTACTTAGTAAGATGCACTTCAAGCATCAACACATTGTATACGTACTGTCATAAATATAAATACCTGATCAAAACAAAGCATGATCATACCGTCTACTGGGGCGTTAACTCAGTTACTTTAATCTGGCTCTGAATATGTAGACGTAACATCAATGAATCAAGTCACGAAATAACACATCCTGCATTATGATGATACCACCATACAACGGGTCAAGACGACCTTCAAGCATCGGCTCTGTAGGCATCACCGTTTCACAACACATCCAGTGATCCACCAGGGATAGCATCTTTCATTACCATCATCATGACCATTACACACCCACCACCCCAAGTACCCATCCACCCACCACTGCCACCCACACCTTCTATACCATACGGCGCCATTCTACCACTCGCCCAAAACCACCACTTTCTCCAGGCTAAACCTCGAAATTGAAAGCGAAATGTTCAAAACCAAGAACACTTGCTCTACTTCATCACCCCAGACTTTCATCTCAAGACGTGACCCGTTCTTACCTTTCTTGCTTGGCTCTGCAGTCTGGTTGGCATGTTCCTTGTGTGTTTCGTTGTTATTGCTATCCGATTTATCGGTGTGGACATGTACATTGTTGTTGTTCGAGGATGGTGTCGAACCCTGGCCCTGCAGGCTTTGGGTACCGGGCTGAACTGCGAACTTCAACATCTTGAGGTGATGCGGATGACGAAGGTTGTTGATAGGTCCTAATTATTGGTGTCAAAAACTCACTCCAACGGAGTTGTTGGAACTGTCATTCCATGAGCATGTGAATGAACATCGGTTTTCCTTTCTGATGTCAACAGTTTACCAGATCAGCTTGAAATCCAGCTTGGTATTTCAAATTACAAGATATCCGTGAATATTATGACGAAACAACTTTATATTAATCCGTATCCGAAAGCATCAATCTCGAAGTACCTGTGCCCGAATGAGAATCTCTGAAACAGCTCGGCTGACAGCGGATAATTCAATAAGAAGCCCACGTGGAAAATAATCAATAGTTAAAAGAGTAGTTCAGCTTTTTATGAATGAGAGCAGATCGTAGTCAAGAGCGTAATTACCGCAAGTGCTCCCGAAACCAGTGTTCGTCAAGAGTCCTCAAGCATAACCGCTGCCTGGGAAACTATGCAGTTTCTCCGGAGTGTCTGTGTGTAATATGCACGGAGGTTTCGCTTTCCGACCGTTGGTGATGAAACTGAATGACTGAATGGATGTTTACAATTGACGACAAGTGGTTTGTGCTCGACCGTGCGAGTCGCGCGCACGCTCGCTCGCTCTCCCGTCAGAGGCCATTGGGTGATAACTCCACTGAGAAATACAATATGGATCATGCGAAATTCATAGAACATTTAATTTGTAATATATGACAATCGTTATGCTGTTTTAATAAAATTGAAGACAAAAACAATTATTGGAACATCTTGGCATTTTGCCTTTAATGTTTAAAGTCATCACCTGTATCATGTAACCCAACATCGCTAAAGGTGAAGTATAATTATATAGGCCCTATTTATATATATACACCCCCCCCCCCTCTCTCTCTCTCTCTATCGCTCTATCTATAGTCCCGGGGATTGGGGGATAAACTGCAAGAAAAATACATGTATAGCAATGTCAACAAATAACAATAAATGACTCATTATGCAAAATATCACTTGTCAATCACGAACTCCTATTCTTTGAAAGTTAATGTACGCCGTGGAAAACTTATTGCTAATTCATCTACTTCATCAAACTGCTATTTCTTCCAATGATCTATCCTGAATGTCATGTAGAGGGAAGAGTTGTATAATTTCATTTCATTTCATTTTATTTTATTTTATTTCAACACGGATAATGTTAATGATCTACTGCAATATCATGGGCAAAGCTTGGATGATAACATATTTTTTAAAAATTCAGTTCACTAGATTTAATAATTTACTCGCACCACAAAATCCACTGATGTGAACGGTTTTTTTTATCTTTCTCGGTATACAGCTCAGTGCACCAGGCAAATCACAAGTGGTCGATAGAGGGCGACTGAAGTAAATCATTAATTTTACTGGGGTTTTCATCTTCGCAACAACAAAAATCGTAATGCTTTCCGCGTATCACTTGAGGAGCTAAAACGCTTTGTTGTAAGCATGAAAAGATGAATACATTAATAGGTAGTAGTGAGCACTCATTTTTTTCCCTTTCTATTTTGACCCCGAAAATTTGAAATCGCGCCGGTCGATAGTGAGCGCTCTTTCCCCCTAAACACCCCCCTGCCCTTGAGCAAAAAAGAAAAGTAATTTTCCGTTCACAATTTTTTTAAAATATTTTTTTTCCAGTCTTTTTGCTGGTTTCTTTGGCCGGGGGGGGGGGGGCAAGGCCCGCTCTCCCCCCCCCCCCCTGGATCCGCGCCTGGTATATACTAAGATTACATATTTTAGTGTATTTTTAAAAGTAAATGTTTTCAATGACCAGAGGGAGGAGGGGGGGGGGCTTCTCTTAGGTTCCATATAGGCCTTTTTCTTGAAAGGTATATAATAAGATTACATGTTTCAGTGTATTTTTAAAATGAACATTTTACCTCTATTTTGAAAAGTTTTACCCTGGTTTGGATTGTGTGTGTGTTTTTATTTTGTTTTTGGTATTTTGGTCGCGCGACCACTTTCACCTCTGATCCGACCCTGCTTCCTTCTTCAACACTGAGACCCCATTCATGAACTGTTCCCTGCCTGGGCCAAAGTTAGTATGCTGTCTCAGCATGCTAAAACTTAAAAGAGACAGCAGTCTGCTGCATGCTGTGTGCCACAAGAAATGTGATTACCCGATCTGTTTAAGCAGGGCTGATTAAAAGATTATGCACTGTTTATAGTATTCTGTTGTAGCGCTAACTTCAAAGGGGATCCTTTACAAAAGTCAGTCCTAATCAGTGAGGGGCTTTGTCAATACAGTTTGGAGGTCTATAGGCCCAATTAACTCCGTTGATTGTAACGAAGCCATTGAATTAATCCTTCGTTTATAAGATTACATAACCATCGTCTTGGATTTGAACCGGCGCGTGCAATCAGACGGCTTGCGCGGGTTACGATTCCTAAAACCAGGAACTACGGTCCATACTAAAACACACGACAGGTGCATTCATAGATTAGACAATCTAACGTTATGCTTCATTTTATTCCATTATTATAGGCGGAGCAATACAGTGGAAATGGCACGACTATCACTATACTCCATACTAGAACATGTACGTTATGATGTTCGGATATCGTTGGATTTAACTTTAAAATAAAATAAAATCACCCACCCATTTCCAGGTTATCCAGCATGGATGGCCCACATTAATTTTGTCCACGATTGAATCATAATTCAAGTCCAGAATACATGAAAACAGTATAAATTTATGTCATATCTAATATTGTGTCAGGTACAAAACCGACACCCTGGTATTGTTAGGTTTTTTTTTTTCAAGCTAATAAAGATTGCGTTAATTTTTGTGAGATTTTTCAAATTCAGACTAGGGGAAAACCGAAGCCGCAAATTGCAAAAAGACCAAACATAAAAACATGACGATATTCATAAAATCTCGGATGAACACAATGACAAATTTTTTTTTCCCCTCCATTTTTTGTTATCATAACAGATTTATTTATTCGGGGGTTGTCGGGTCACTTTTCCAGACAATGTCCCAATAATAAAAAAGGGAACATGGAGTTGTCAGTTCGACGTAGGTAAAAGCTGGTCGTCTCTTTGTCAATTATTCAGGGGGAAAAAGGTTTTTAAAAATTGCACAACGAGTGGAGATAAGAAGATCAATAATTTTGCGGTTTGTCTCCTTTCATCAGACAGGATACACCTGTCTAAGACAATCCTAAATCCAATGAGATTAAATTGGAGAGTACTTGAAGTAACCATTTAAAAGCGCTTAAAATCGATGGGATCTGTTTAAAGCACCCTGTACTTGAAACAAGGGCGGCTTTAGAATTAATTCAAGAGCCTATTCTTCTTCAGAATGTGGCACGCGTTTTCAGTTCACGAAACGAAGGACAATGCTCACTAGCACCCTTGGGGGTAGGACTGACGTGAAACCAACATTCTATGTTCAAACAATAAACATGCATCTCTTTCTATATTTACAGTGCTCAAAGTAGTTTGCCAATTGCCAGTTGGGGGTCGGGGGCGTTCCCTAGGGGGTCTAAAGGTCCAAATACATTTATCAAAGACAACAGAACAGAATAAAATGAAAGAAAGACAGGATATCCATTTTCAGCCTTTCAATCTATTTCTCATCCAAACTTCAAATCTTTTTTGTATTAGTAATAATAATAATATTTAATTTTTATATAGCGCTTAATACAAATGTCTCTAAGCGCTTTAAAAATATACTATTACCCCGGTCATTGGATTTAGTGCTTGCCCGCACACACTGTGTGCACAATCTCCACTCACTGGGGAGCATTCCAGCCGGGCGTATTAAGCTGTTTGACCAACAATGACGGTCGCATCCTAGCGGG